>JAHIAM010008493.1:0-18135 GCA_021605205.1 Aegilops longissima
TATGGGCATCCGGTTCCGCTATTGGTTATTAGAGAATGGTTCTAGGTCATGTCTACATAGTTCTCGAACCCGTAGGTCCATACGCTTCGTTTGATGGCAGTTCATTATGAGTTTATAAGTTTTGATGTACGAAGGTTGTTGAGTCCGGATGTGATCACGGACATGCGAGGATCTCGAAATGGTCGAGACATAAAGGTTGATATATTGGAAGCCTATGTTTGGACTTGGAAGGTTCGGATGAAAGCAGGATTCTGAACACGGGTTCGGAACCCCGAAGTCAATGGGCCTTAATGGGCCATGGGGAGAAAGGAAGGGCCGGCCAGGGCAGGCGCGCCCTCCCCTCTAGTCCGAATAGGACAAGGAGGCGGGCGGCGCCCCCTTCCTTCCTCCCAATCTATTCCAACTAGGAAGGGGAGTCCTACTCGGTGGAGTAGGACTCCTCAGCGCTGCCCCTTGGCTGCGACCCCCTGCTCCTTTATATCTGAGGCAGGGGGCACCCAGGCTACACAAGTTGATCTACGGATCGTTCCTTAGCCGTGTGCGGTGCCCCCTCCACCATATTCCACCGGTCATATCGTCGTGGAGCTTAGGAAACCTGCGCGGAGAAGTCATATCGTCGTCGGAGCTTAGGAAGCCCTGCGTCGTGGAGCATCATCATCGTCCTGCGCGTCGTCTTTGGCGGAACTCATCCCGACACTTTGTTGGATCGGATCGGGGATCGTCATCGAGCTGAGCGTGTGCAGAACTCGGAGGTGCCGTCGTTCGGTGCTTGGATCGGTCGGATCGTGAAGGCGTCGACTACATCAACCGCATTGTTATAGCGCTTCGCTTTTGGTCCACGAGTGCGTGGACGACACTCTCCTCTCATTGCTATGCCATCACCATGATCTTGCGTGTGCGTGGAAATTTTGAAATTACTCGTTCCCCAGCGATGGCATCGAGCCTGGTTTTATCGTTGATGTCATATGCGAGTAGAACACAAGTGAGTTGTGGCGATATAAGTCATACTGCTTACCAGCATGTCATACTTTGGTTGGCGGTATTGTGAGATGAAGCGGCCGGACCGACATTACGCGTGCGCTTACTGGAGACTGGTTTCACCGCTTGAGCACTAGTTGCTTAAAGGTGACGGCGGGTGTCTGTTTCTCTCACTTTAGTTGAACCGAGTGTGGCTCGCCCGGTCCTGCGAAAGGTTAAAACAGCACCAACTTGACAAACTATCGTTGTGGTTTTGATGCGTAGGTAGAGCGGTTCTTGCTCAGCCCGTAGCAGCCACGTAAAACTTGCAACAACAAAGTAGAGGGCGTCTAACTTGTTTTTGCAGGGCATGTTGTGATGTGATGTGGTCAAGGCGTGATGCTATATTTTATTGTATGAGATGATCATGTTTTGTAACGAGTTATTGGCAAGTGGCGGAGCCATATGGTTGTCGCTTTATTGTATGAAATGCAAAAGCCATGTAATTGCTTTACTTTATCACTAAGCGATGGCGATAGTCGTAGAAGCAATAGTTGGCGAGGCGACAACGATGCTACGATGGAGATCAAGGTGTCGGCGCGGTGGCGATGGTGATCATGGCGAGTGCTTGGCGATGGAGATCACAAGCACAAGATGATGATGACCATATCATATCACTTATATTGATTGCATGTGATGTTTATCCTTTATGCATCTTATCTTGCTTTGATTGTGGTAGCATTATAAGATGATCTCTCACTAAAATTATCAAAGTGTTCTCCACGGTATGCACCGTTGAAAGTTCTTCGTCTGAGACACCCGTGATGATCGGGTGTGATAGGCTCTCGTTCAAATACAGCGGGTGCAAAACAGTTGCACCAGCGGAATACTCGAGTTAAACTTGGCGAGCCTAGCATATAACAGATATGGCCTCGGAACACGGAGACCGAAAGGTCGGCGTGAATCATATAGTAGATATGATCAACATATTGATTGTTCACCTTGAAACTACTCCATCTCACGTGACGATCGGACATGGTGTAGTTGATATGGATCACGTAATCACTTAGAAGATTAGAGGATGTCTATCTAAGTGGGAGTTCTTAAGTAATATGATCAATTGAACTTTAATTTATCATGAACTTAGTCCTGGTAGTATTTTGCAAATTATGTTGTAGATCAATAGCTGCGTTGTTGCTTTCATATGATTATTTTAATGTGTTCCTAGAAAATTGTATTGAAAAATGTTAGTAGCAATGTTGCGGATTGGATCCATGATCTGAGGTTTATCCTCATTGCTGCCTGAAAATTATGTCCTTGATGCACGCTAGGTGACAGACCTATTGCAAGAGCAAGATGCGAGGCGTTATGAGCGTTTGGCTAGCTCAATATGATGACTACTTGGTAGTTTAGTGCACCATGCTTAGCGGCTTAGAATCGGGACTTCAAAGGCGTTTTGAGCGTCATGGACCATATGAGATGTTCCAGGAGTTGAAGTTAATATTTCAAGCAAATACCGAGTTGAGAGATATGAAGTCTCCAACAAGTTCTATAGCTAAAAGATGGAGAGAATCGCTCAACTAGTGAGCATGTGCTCAGATTATGCAGGTACTTCAATCGCTTGAAAATTTAATTCCCGGATAAGTAGGTTGGCAGAACCTATCAATCACTAAGTTCTAGAATTGATGAACTATAAATTTATGAGGGTGCGGGATTCAGCTTTACGTATGTTGAAATCGGGAAGGTAGAAATCGAAAAACCAAGTTTGAGATTGAAAGCCACAGTTTCAAGAAAGGAGAATTCAATAGTGAAAGCAAGTTGCCTCCCGAAGAAACCAAAAGTGAACCAAGTGGAAATCTTCCTGATAGGAAATTCCTTTGGAACAAATAAGAATTTGGTGGATAAGAAGGATGGCAAAGGAACAAGGGTATATTTGAATCGGTTAGATGGGCTTTAAGTGTTTATATAGCCAATTTGAACGGGTTGCAAGATTTTAACTCGAAAAAAGCTGAAATCGAGCTATTGAAGGGAAGTGGCGATAGTTTGGAAGAGTTCCAAATTGATATATATATCCATTATTATGGTTAGTGTTTATAGTAGCCCCAGTATTTGATACTTGTTGGTTGCTAAGATTAGTAACTCAAAACAGGGATTCTGGAAAATAAGGAAAAAACTAGTTGAAGGGATAAGATGAGTGTTGGAAGTAGTTCCAAGATTGATATGATCATCATCGCCCCCTATACTATCGGGATTAGTGTTGAACCTAAATAAATGTTATTTGGCGTTTTGCGTTGAGCATATATGATTTGATCATGTTTATTGTCGGTTATTCATTAAGTTAGAGAATAATTTTGTTCTTTACATGAATAAAACCTTCTAGGTCATACACCCAATGAAAATGGTTTGTTGGATCTCGATCGTGTGATACACATATTCATAATATTGAAACCAAAAGATGTAAAGTTAATAATGATAGTGCAATTTATTTGTGGCCTTTCCTTTGGGGTCATATCGGTGTAAAGCGCATGAAGAAACTCCATAAAGATGGATTTTGAAATCACTTGTTATGAATCTTTGATGCTTGCGAACCGTGCCTTTTGGGCAAGATGACTGAAACTCCGTTTTGGAACAATGGAGCAGCAACAAACTTGTTGGAAATAATACATCTTGATGTATGCGATCCAATGAGTGTTGATGCCCGTGGCAAGTATCATTATTTTCGACCTTCACAGATGATTTGAGCAGATATTATATCTTTTGATGAAACATAAGTTGAAATAGTTGAAAAGTTCAAAAATTTCAGGTGAAGTGAAAATCATCGTAACAAGAAAATAAAGTTTTCGATCTGATCGTGGAGATGAATATTTGAGTTCTGAGTTTGGTCTTCAATTAAAACAAAGTGGAATAGTTTCACAACTCCATACCGGAACACCACAATGTAATGGTGTGTGAACATTCGTACTTTATGATATGGTGCGATCTATGATGTCTCTTATCGGTTTACCACTATCGTTTGGGGTTATGCATTAGAGAAGCTGCATTCACGTTTAAATAGGGCACCATCTAAATCGTTGAGCGACACCGTATGAACTATGGTTTAGCGATAAACCTAATGTCGTTTCTTAAAGTTTGGAGTTGTGATGCTTATGTGAAAAAGTTTTCACGATAAGCGAACCCAAATCGGAGAAGCGTCTTCATAGAATACCCAAAGGTAACTATTGGGTACACCTTTAAACAGATCCGGCAAGATATTTGTTGCTAAGATGGATCCTTTCTAGAAGAAGTTTCTCTCGAAAGAAGTGAGTGGGAGGAAAGTAGAACTTGATGAGGTAATTGTACCTTCTCCCTTAGGGTAGTTCATCACAAATCAGTTCAAGTGATTCCCACCAATTAGTGAGGAAGTTAATGATGATTCATAAAACTTCGATCAAGTTGCTACCAAACCTCGTGGTCTTCGAGTAAGATCCGCACCAAAGTGCGGTAATCCTATTCTAGAAGTCGTACTAGACCATGATGAACCCGAACTATGAGGAAGCGATGATGAGCCAGATTCAGCGAAATGGCTTGAGGCCATAAAATCTGAGATAGGATCCATATATAAGAACAAAGTGTGGACTTTGGTTGACTGCTTTCGATGATCACAAGTCATGTTAAATAATGGATCTTCAAGAGGAAGGCGGACCGGTAGTGTTACTATCTACAAAGCTCAACTTGTACAAAAGGTTTTGACAAGTTCAAGGTGTTGACTAAAGAGATTTTCTCAACTGTGCGATGCTTAAGTCTGTCGAATCATGTTGCAATTGCCAATTTTATGAAATCTGGCAAATGGATGTCAAAACTACATTTTTAATGGATTTATTAAAGAAGAGTTGTATATGATGCAACGAAGGTTTTATCAATCCTAAAGGCTAACAAAATGTGCAAGCGATCCATCTATGGACTGGTGCAAGCATCTCGGAGTTGGAATAAAGCTTTGATAGTGTGATCAAAGCATTGGTTTTCTGAGACTTTTGGAAGCCTGTATTTCAAGAAATGAGTGGGGCACTCAGCCTTTCGATAAGTATATGGAATGACATATTGTTGATGGAAATAATGTAGAATTAACAAAGCATAAAGGAAGTGTTTGAAAGGGTTTTTTCAAAGAAAGACCTCGGTGAAGCTGCTTACATATTGAGCATCAAGATCTATAGAGATAGATCAAGGCGGGATAAGTTTTCAATGAATACATACCTTGACAAGATTTTGAAGTAGTTCAAAATGGAACAGTCAAAAAAGAGTTCTTGCACGTATTACAAGGTGTGAGATTAGTAAGACTCAAAACCCGACCACGGCAGAAGATAGAAAGAGAATGAAAGTCATTCCCTATGCATCAGCCATAGGTTCTATAAAGTATGTCATCTTGCCGGATCTATTGCATACCCTACCACTAAGCTTGGCAAGGGGTGCAATAGTGATCTAGGAGTGATCAATGGACAGGTCAAAATTATCCTTAGTAGAATAAGGATATGTTTCCGATTATGGAAGTGAAAAAAAGGTTAGTTAAAAGGCTTCGTCGATGCAAGTTTTAACACTAATCTAGATGACTCAGTCTCAATCTGGATACATATTGAAAGTGGGAGCAATTAGCTAGAGTAGCTCTGCGAGCATTGTAGAATAGAAATTTGCAAAATACTTGCTCGAATGTGGAGACCCGTTGACTAAAATTGTCTCACAAGCAAAACATTCACACCTTAGTACTCTTTGGGTGTTAATCACATAGCGATGTGAACTAGATTATGACTCTAGTAAACCCTTTGGGTGTTGGTCACATGTCGATGTGAACTATGGGTGTTAACCATATAGATTGAACTATTGATGTTAATCACATGGCGATGTGAACTAGATTATTGACTCTAGTGCAAGTGGGAGGCTGAAGGAAATATGCCCTAGAGGCAATAATAAAGTTATTATTTACCTTATATCATGATAAATGTTTATTATTCATGCTAGAATTGTATTAAGGAAACATAATACATGTGTGAATACATAGACAAGGGATAGTCACTAGTATGCCTCTACTGACTAGCTCATTAATCGAAGATGGTTATGTTTCTAACCATAGACATGTTTGTCATTTGATTAATGGGATCACATCATTAGGAGAATGATGTGATTGATATGACCCACCGTTAGCAGCACTTGATCGTTTAGTATATTGCTATTGCTTTCTTCATGCCTATACATGTTCCGTAACTATGAGATTATGCAACTCCGTTTAGGAGGAACACTTTGGTACTACCAAGCGTCCGTTGGGTGATTATAAAGGTACTACAGGTGTCTCAAAGGTACTTGTTGGGTTGGCGTATTTGAGATTAGGTTTTGTCACTCCGATTTCGGAGAGGTATCTGGGCCTTCGGTAATCACATCAATAAGCCTTGCAAGCATTACAACTAATGAGTTAGTTGTGAGATGATGTTTAAACGGTAAAGAACTTGATACGAATTGAACTAGGTATTGGATCCCGATCGAATCTCGGGTAAATAACATCGATGACAAAAGGAACAACGATATCGTTATCGGTTTGACCGATAAAGATCTTTAGAATTGTAGGAACCAATATGGGCATCCAGGTTCCGCTATTGGTTATTGACCGAAATGGTTCTAGGTCATGTCTACATAGTTCTCGAACCCGTTCCTTCCAACGTTCGATGGTTCATTATGAGTTTATAAGTTTTGATGTACGAAGGTTTTAGTCCGGATGTGATCCGGACATGCGAGTCTCGAAATGGTCGAGACATAAAGATTGATATATTGGAAGCCTATGTTTGGACTTGGAAGGTTCGGATGAAAATAGGAAATTCTGGAACGGGGGTTGGAACCCCGAAGTCAAAGGCCTTAATGGGCCATAGGGAGAGAAGGAAGGGCCCGGCCAGGGGCAGGCCGCCCCTCCTCTAGTCCAATAGGACAAGGAGGGGAAATTAACTAGGAAGAGTCCTACCCGGTGGGAGTAGGCTCCTCAACCCCCCTGCTCCTTTATATCGGGCGGGGCACTACAAGTTGATCTCGGATGTTCCTTGCCGTGTCGGTGCCCCCTCCACCATATTCCCCGGTCATATCGTCGGCTTGGGCCTGCGGGAAAGTCATATCGTGGGGGCGGAAGCCCTCGTGGTGGACATCATCCGTCCCCCCGTCGTTTGGGAACTCATCGACACTTTCTTTGGATGGTCAGGGATCGTCATCGAGCTGAGCGTGTGCGAACCGGAGGTGCCGTCGTTCGGTGCTTGGATCGGTCGGATCGTGAAGGCGTCGACTACATCAACGCGTTGTTATCGCTTCGCTTTGGTCCACAGTGCGTGGGGACCTCCCCTCGTTGCTATGCCATCACCATGGTCTTGCGTGTGCGTAAATTTTGAAATTACTCGTTCCCCAAAGGTGTTCCCGCCCGGTCGGGCTCCCGGGTGGACGACAATTCGCGGCCCTTTGGGAAGTGAAGGCGGAAAAAGGCGGTGTTTGGGCGAAAGAAATTTATAAACGGCGGGGCAGCGGGCGGGCGGGTGTTGGCCTATCAATTCGGCGTCGAGGCGGGCGTGGCAGCGAGGGGGCGAACGGGGGAGGGGCCGGGGGACGGCGGGCGCATTCCCACCCCGCGCTTTCCGGCGGGGTTTGACCCCGCAACGGGACCAGGCCGGTAAAAACGTGTCGCCACAGTAAAAAAACCCTTAAACCGTGCTGCGGGGCAGGTCGTGCGGGGTGGGAGTGGGGAAGGGGCAGGGCAATGCCATCCTATCCTTTTAAGTTTTCGGTGATGGGGTATAGGGCGATCTGGACGTTGATGTTTGGGGGTTGTAAAGAAGAAGTCCGATCAAATGGCTGAGTTAGTGCGGTGGAAATCTAGAAAAGAACAGTACATTTATCATAGGTTAGCATTGGTTGCAGGACTGCTGTTCATGGCACATATATGTAGCTAAATGCATGTGCTACTGATAATTTTTCATTGGGGGTGAGTTTGAAGACTGGGAATACTACCAAAAACATGTAGTACCCTCGAGGGCAAAGAATTTGTCCAGTTCTGGGAAGAGTTGTCAAGTAAAACCAGGTGCCCGATGTGATCAAGTAGCTCATTATATCTCATCATGTTCTGATTGCCTTTTGTCGCGTGCAGTTGATTGAATTGTATTTGACCCCAGATCCCGTAAGGTAAGCATTCCCCAAAAGTCTCTTGTGGTTAATAGGTTAATTGTATGTATTTGATTAGTCTCGAGCGCCACATCCTAAAGCGTGATTCAATGTTTGGAGCTAGGCCATTGGAAGCTGCTGTTTTATCATGGACTGAAAATCGAAAGGCTATCCCCATGTTTATAAGTATTTAATTCGCTCTGGCTTAACTGTAATGCCCTTCCGTCACTTGTCAATTTAGTTGGCGCAAATTACGGGTGTTTGATAGTTGTATTTTTCATTCAGGAATTCACGCATCGCGGTTGGCTTAATTTGCTGGGATAAATACTCCCTCCGTTTTAAAATGTAAGCGTTTTTTTTGAACCCTATGCGTTGCGTTTCTAAGGATAAAGGGTATATTGTTTCCTTTCGACTGGAGCTGGTTTGCCGAGCAAAGGTTTGATTCTTACCTCAGTATGCTAAACTTTTTTAAAAAGTGACTTGTTTCCTCTCCTCTGTCTATTCTAGCTTTGTTTAATGACAGAGACATTGGGTTTTGAACACCGCTTAGATGGATTTCAAGGATGCGTTGAGGCGGTCTTGACAGAGGCAATACCGTGTTCATTTTTCCATGCAGAGCTGAGTTTGAACCAAATCTACCTCTGATCGAAGGCGGTAGGTTGCCTTTCTTCGCAATTTTGTTACTGCATTCTCTAGCTTTTTGGTTTTCTCGGCCCCGAAAATTTAATTCGTCTAATTCTTTTGTTATTAGTTGTCCAATAACCTGGTAGAATAAGGGCCTTTGTGGTTGGTAAAAACCTGAAGGGCTAAAAGGTGTCTAATGTCTGGCCTGGGTTTCGTCAGGCTTGGACGATGCCCCCGTGCCTGTCTTGGGCTCAGCGGAAGGCCTAATTGGGTTGGTGGGAGGACAATAACACAGCTCACTTTCGTCGGTTTTGTTTTTTAAAGGGAGGGTTGGGGTTTTGGAGGTTTAATTTGGTGTTTCAATATTGTGTTATAGCTAATTAATAGAATTTCCTCTCTTTGTCCGTGTTGGGCTTTCGTCTATACATCTTATAGAGGCTAGCTAACACCCTGAAGGGGAAAGAAGATCGTTGAACATATATGCATTGGGAAATGATATGACCACCTCTCCTTCTCAGAAGATTGGTGAACAACAAGTTCTCGTTATCTATCCGACACTACCTCATATATCAATAATTATCTTTAAAATATAATCTCTAACATCGGAGGCGTGGTCCCATAGTATTCTCCTCTTCAGCGATTCGGGTCAAGAAGAATGCGTAATTCCTCGAATTGCTGCTCGTCTGGTGCTAGGAGTTCATCCGCATCAAACATCTAATTTTAAGAAGGGGTCAATACATATATATATGAATGAATGAAATCAACACAAATGATGGTAATAAAATAAAATTATGAATATTGTTATTCCCCCATATTATTTGTGATGCCCGCTCCGGGGAAATTGGGGATGGACTTAAAATGTAGTATCCAAAATCATTCCTTGTTCCTACAACCACTTTAAAAAAAAGAGGTCAATCAAACTGATAATTACCAAGCACTAAATGGGAATGAAACTAAGCGCTTGAATCACTAGGAGATGTGGAATATGCTACTATAGTACTTACCAGTGTCTAAATTGCAGCTTCTTGGATCCGGAGCTTTTTGGTGAATTTTCTCCAAACCCTGCCATACAAAAAAACAATTACTTGATATCAGAAATGAACAAAGTTGCTGATATAGTGGATAATGATCGATTTAACACTTCTCGAGCATTCGTCATTCCATATCCTAGTTTTTTTGTTTGGAGTCTAAGATAGTTACTACTCCTGCTCAAACTTAATCTCTAGGAGAATATAGTGGTAGCTCGCATAAACTCATCAATATTACATTACTATAACCTGGACTAATAAGGGAAACCCGAATGTGCCACGAATGCCTCACCGAAGTTGAAGGAAAAAGTATTATATCTTTTGTTCATTTCCCGATTGTAGCAAGTTGGCCTCGGTATTTTCCATGATATTTAACCAGTTGCATCTATGAGAATGTGTTAATGAACTCAATATCACCCACTTGTCTTTTCTTCAATTAGATCTTCAATCTGCATAATATAGTGAGGATAATTATAAATCGTGCAATGAAAGAGGAGTTATAAGAGACTTAATGCAAAGTAGCACTATTACAGACAGTAACAAGGGACCGTTGTTTATCCGGGCCAATTGATTGAAAAACGATAGAACTCCTCAAATGGAATAGGCATCATTCAATTAAACGGGTCATGCTCCTTTTTAACTCTCCATACAAAGTACTCCTCCCCTCGGACTCTGCGGTTTTCATGTACTCGGAGGTGTTGTCACCATCCATTGCCTCACCCGAGAAAATCATCCTTAATGTATTGGAGGTGTTGTCATAATCCATTGCCGGTTCATTCTGCATTATATATTAATTGTGTCAAAAATCATTCGAACATCATGATAGATAATTAGTGACCAAATTAATAGAAGTTCATCACCACATAAAACCAAGTACATACAATAGTTCTCATCTAACAACATAAAGCCTGGGAAACATCTAAATTATTAAAAACATTGAAACTTAAAACATTTCAATCGAAAACAAATCGTCATAATGAACCAAAAGGTAACAATGATCAAACGGCATAATGATACCAAGCCTCGGTATGAATGGCATATTTTCTAATCTTTCTAATCTTCAAGTGATGAAGTCATGTACCTAGGGAGGTCATGACCGCCTAAAAATTACCCTCCCAGACACTCTTAAAAAACTGCCTTCGTGCGGCAAGCTTCCCTCGACATAATCAAAGACACTTTCGACCATGAAGCTCACCGACCAGGGGTTGAAGAGCCCTCCTCAAGCGATTTTAAAATAGTCTTTATGGTCTGATAACTTTATGGCGTTAAATGGCACCTTAAATTAATTAAACCCTCGTTCGTGGGTTGGCGGGGGTCTGGCGCCTCTATATAAACCCCCCTCCACGGGTGAAGGGTTAGCACCCCCAAAACACATAAACAATCCAGTGCCCGCTCCGGGGAAACAACTTCCTAGGAACCTAAGGGTTCTCGGAACTCCTCCATAGCTGGATCTTGCCTCCATTCCTACCCCCCCCTTTCTCTTGTGGGACTTAGAACCCGCGGTGGCGCCCAGTGGGGCGGTGTTCTAGCGTTTGTTGGAAAGGTTGGGATTCTTTCAATCTCCACATCTGGTTTGGTGGAGTTGTAGGGCCCGAGATCCGCTGGCGCTCACGTTCCCCGGCGACTCGCTTGGCGGGGAGGCTCCCTTTCGGCGTGGGCCCAGCGCTCCCGTCCCGCCGGCCTTTCCGTTGTCCGGGTGTCCCCCACGGAACCTCATTTCGGTATGGGTAGGGAAATATGCCCTAGAGGCAATAATAAAGTTATTATTTATTTCCTTATTTCATGATAAATGTTTATTATTCATGCTAGAATTGTATTAAGGAAACATAATACATGTGTGAATACATAACAAACAAGTGTCACTAGTATGCCTCTACTTGACTAGCTCGTTAATCAAAGATGGTTAAGTTTCCTAACCATAGACATGAGTTGTCATTTGATTAACGGGATCACATCATTAGGAGAATGATGTGATTGACATGACCCATTCCGTTAGCCTAGCCTTGATCGTTTAGTATGTTGCTATTGCTTTCTTCATGACTTATACATGTTCCCTAACTATGAGATTATGCAACTCCGTTTGGAGGAACACTTTGGGTGCTACCAAGCGTCCAGCGTGGGTGATTATAAAGGGTACTACGGTGTCTCCAAAGGTACATGTTGGGTTGGCGTATTTAGATTAGGTTTTGTCCTCCGATTATCGGGAGGTATCTCTGGGCCTTCTCGGTAATACCATCACCTAAGCCTTGCAAGCATTGTAACTAATGAGTTAGTTATGAGATGATGTATTGGGCGAGTAAAAGACTTGCGGTAGATTGAACTAGGTATTGGATCCGGGATCGATCTCGGGAAGTAACATACCGATGACAAAGGAACAACTTATTTGTTATGCGGTTTGACCGATAAAGATCTTGAAGAATATGTAAAGGGCCAATATGGGCATCAGGTTCCGCTATTGGTTATTGACCGAGAATAGTTCTAGGTCATGTCTACATAGTTCTCGAACCCGTGGGTCCAGCAAAAGGTTTGATGGCGGTTATATTATGAGTTTATGAGTTTTGATGTACGAAGGAGTTGGTCCGGATGAGATCGGGGACATGGGAAGTCTCGAAATGGTCGAGGCGTAAAGATCGATATATTGGACGACTATATTCGGAGTTGGAAGGTTCGAATGATTGGGTATTTTTGCGAAAGTTAGGAATTCGCCGGGGAAGTATTGGGCCTTATTGGGCCGCGGGAAAAGGGGCTGCCTAGGGCGGCCGCGCCCATGGCCTAGTCCGGGTGGACTGGGGGAGACCCTTCCCTCTTCCCCTTCCCCTCCTAGTCCAACTAGGAGAGTCCTCCGGTGGGAGTGGACTCCTCGGCCCTCTCTAGGGCGGCCCCCCCCTTGCTCCTTTATATCCGGGGGGGGCACCCCATACACACAAGTTGATCTGGATCGTTCCTTGCCGTGCGGTGCCCCCTCCCCATATTCCACGGTCATATCGTCGTGAGCTTGGCGAAGCCTGCCGGGAGAAGTC
The DNA here is from genome assembly GCA_021605205.1 of Aegilops longissima. Classification (NCBI taxonomy): domain Eukaryota; kingdom Viridiplantae; phylum Streptophyta; class Magnoliopsida; order Poales; family Poaceae; genus Aegilops; species Aegilops longissima. The sequence goes on from JAHIAM010008493.1 coordinate 12,785, forward strand.
ATATCGCGGGGCTTAGGCGAAGCCCCTCGTCGGTGGAGCATCAACATCGTCCTGCCCCGTCGTCTTGTGGAACTCATCCCGACACTTTCTGGATCGGTCAGGGATCGTCATCGAGTGAGCGTGTGCAGAACCGGAGGTGCCGTCGTTCGGTGCTTGGATCGGTCGGATCGTGAAGGCGTGACTACATCAACGCGTTGTTATAGCTTCCGCTTCGGTCTGTGCGGGGGACCTCTCCCCTCGTTGCTATGCCATCACCATGGTCTTGCGTGTTGTGGAAATTTTGAAATTACTCGTTCCCCAGGATCATAGCCTGGTTTTATCGTTGATGTCATATGCAAGTAGAACACAAGTGAGTTGTGGGCGATACAAGTCATCTGCCTACCCATGTCATACTTTGGTTCAGCGGTATTGTGAGATAAGCGGCCGGACCGACATTAGCGGCGCTTCGAGAGGTTTCACCGCTCAGCACTTTCGTTGCTTAAAGGTGACCGTGGTGTCTCTCTCACTTTAGTTGAACCGGTGTTCCGGTCCTTGAGAAGGTTAAAAAGCATTTGACAAACTATCGTTGTGGTTTTGATCGTGGTAAACGGTTCTTGCTCAGCCGTAGCAGCCACGCTTGCAACAACAAAGTAGAGGGCGTCTAACTTGTTTTTAGGGCATGTTGTGATGTGATATGGTCAAGGCGTGATGCTATATTTTATTGTATGAGATGATCATGTTTTGTAACGAGTTATGGGGGGACCATATGGTTGTCGCTTTATTGTATGAAATGCAAGCCATGTAATTGCTTTACTTTATCACTAAGGATAGCGATATCGTAGAAGCAATAGTTGGCGAGGCGACAACGATGCTCGATGGAGATCAAGGTGTCGCGCCGGGGCGATGGTGATCATGGCGGTGCCGGGATGGAATCCAAGCACAAGATGATGATGACCATATCATATCACTTATATTGATTGCATGTGATGTTTATCCTTTATGCATCTTATCTTGCTTTGATTGGGTAGCATTATAAGATGATCTCTCACTAAAATTATCAAAAGTGTTCTCCGAGTATGCACCGTTGCCAAAGTTCTTAGTACCGGACACCGCGTGATGATGGGTGTGATAAGTTCTCGTCCATCTAACGGGTGCAAAACAGTTTGCGGAATACTCGGGTTAAACTTGGCCCTAGCATATAACAGATATGGCCTCGGAACACGGAGACGAATGGCGTGAATCATATAGTAATATGATCAACATAGTGATGTTCACCATTGAAACTACTCCATCTCACGTGATGATGGACATGGTTTGGTTGATTTGGATCACGTAATCACTTAGATGACTAGAGATGTCTATCTAAGTGGGAGTTCTTAAGTAATATGATTAATTGAACTTTAATTTATCATGAACTTAGTCCTTAGTATTTTGCAAATTATGTTGTAGATCAATAGCTCGCGTTGTTGCTTCCCTATGTTTTATATGTGTTCTAGAAAATTGTATTGAAAGATGTTAGTAGCAATGATGGGATTGGATCCGTGATCAGTTTATCCTCATTGCTTGAAAAAATTATGTCCTTAATATAGGTGAGACCTATGCAGGACGAGGCGTTATGAGCGTTTGGCTATCAATATGACATCGAGGCGTTATGAGCGTTTGGCTAGCTCAATATGATGACTACTTGATAGTTTAGTGCACCATGTAGGCTTAGAATCGGGACTTCAAAGGCGTTTTGAGCGTCATGGACCATATGAGATGTTCGGGTTGAAGTTAATATTTCAAGCAAATACCGAGTTGAGAGATATGAAGTCTCCAACAAGTTCTATAGCTAAAAGATGGAGGAAATCGCTCAACTAGTGAGCATGTGCTCAGATTATGCAGGTACTTCAATCGCGAATCAAGTGGGAGTTAATCTTCCGGATAAGATAGTGATTGACAAATTCTCTAGTCACCATCACTAAGTTAGTAGAACCGTGATGAACTATATATAAGGGATGGAAAAAGATTCCCGAGCTCTTGCGATGCTAAAATCGGGAAGGTAGAAATCAAGAAAAACATCAAGTGTTGATGGTTGACAAGACCACTAGTCTCAAGGAAAATGGCAAAGGGAAGAGAACTTCAAAGGGCGGCAAGCAGTTGCTGCTTGGTGAAGAAGCCCAAGTCTGACCTAAGCAGGGGTAATTTTTGCTCAATGGAACTGGTCCTGGGGAACTACCCCAAATATTTGGTGGATAAGAAGGATGGCAAAGTGAACAAGGTTATATTTGATATCAGGTTATTGATGTGTGCCTTACTAGTGTTTATAGTAGCCCCAGTATTTGATACTTGTTGGTTGCTAAGATTAGTAACTCGAAACAGGAGTTCGAGAATAAGGAGACTAGTTGAAGGGAAGTGGCGATGAGTGTTGGAAGTAGTTCCAAGATTGATATGATCATCATGCACACTCCTATACTTTCGGGATTAGTGTGGAACCTAAATAAGTGTTATTTGGTGTTGAGCATAAATATGATTTGATCATTTTATTGCAATCTGATTATTCATTTAAGTAAGAGAATAAATTGTTGTTACATTTTACATGAATAAAACCTTATATGGTTACACCCCAATGAAAATAGTTCATTGGATCTCGATCATAGTGATACACATATTCATAATATTGAAACCAAAAGATGCAAAGTTAATAATGATAGTGCAACTTATTTGTGGCCGGTTTAGAGTCATATTGGTGTAAAGCGCATGAAGAAACTCCATCTTGATGGATTTTGGAATCACTTGATTATGAATCATTTGATGCTTCGAACCGTGCCTTTTGGGCAAGATGACTAAAACTCCGTTCTCGGAACAATGGAACAAGCTTTGACTTATTGGAAATAATACATACCGATGTATGCGATCCAATGAGTGTTGATGCTAAATGGCAAGTATCGTTATTTTCGACCTTCACAAGATGATTTGAGCAGATATGGGTATATCTACTTGATGAAACATAAGTCTGAAATAATTGAAAAGTTCAAAGAATTTCAAGTGAAGTGGAAAATCATCGTAACAAGAAAATAAAGTTTCTGCGATCTGATCGTGGAGATGAATATTTGAGTTCTGAGTTTGGTCTTCAATGAAAACAATGTGGAATAGTTTCACAGCTCACGCACAGGAACACCACGCGTTATGGTGTGTCGACGTTAACCGTACTTTATTTTGATATGGTGCGATCTATGATGTATCTTACCGATTTACCACTATCGTTTTGGGGTTATGCATTAGAGACAGCTGCATTCACGTTTAATAGGGCACCATCTAAATCCGTTGAGATGACACCGTATGAACTATGGTTTAGCGATGAAACCTAAGCTGTCGTTTCTTAAAGTTTGGAGTTGTGATGCTTATGTGAAAAAGTTTTCACTGATAGCTCGAACCCAAATCGAATCGTCTTCATAGAATACCCAAAGGTAACTATTGGTACACCTTCTATCACAGATCCGAAAGCAAGATTTTGTTGCTAAGATGGATCCTTTCTAGAAGAAGTTTCTCTCGAAAGAAGTGAGTGGGAGAAAGTAGAACTTGATGAGGTAATTGTACCTTCTCCCTTATTGGAAAGTAGTTCATCACAGGAATCAGTTCGATGATTCCTACACCAATTAGTGAGGAAGTTAATGATGATGATCATGAAACTTAGATCAAGTTGCTACCAAACCTCGTGGGTCTTCGAGTAAGATCCGCACAGTGATGCGGTAATCCTATTCTAAAGTCATGTTACTAGACCATGATGAACCTCGAACTATGAGAAGCGATGATGAGCCGATTCATGAAATGGTTTGAGACCATGAAATGAGATGGGATCCATATTGAGAACAAAGTTGGACTTTGATGGATTGCCCGATGATCGGCAAGCCATATTTATAAATGGATCTTCAAGAGGAAGGCGGATGCTGATAGTAGTGTTACTATCTACAAAGCTCGACTTGTCATGAAAGGTTTTCGACAAGTTCAAGGTGTTGACTACAATGAGATTTTCTCAAGCTGTAGCGATGCTTAATCATCCGAATCATGTTAGCAATTGCCACATTTTATGAAATCGGCAAATGGATGTCAAAACTACATTCTTTAATGGATTTATTAAAGAAGAGTTGTATATGATGCAACGGAAGGTTTTGTCAATCCTAAAGGAACTAACAAAATGTGCAAGCTCCGTGATCCATCTATGGACTGGTGCAAGCATCTCGGAGTTGGAATAACGCGATAGTGTGATCAAAGCATATAGTTTTATCTAGACTTGGTGAAGCTTGTATTTACAAGAAAGTGAGTGGGAGCACTACAACATTTACGATAAGTATATGTGAATGACATATTGTTGATGGAAATAATGTAGAATTATTACGCAAAGCATAAAGGAGTATTTGAAAGAGTTTTTCAAAGAAAGACCTCGGTGAAGCTGCTTACATATTAAGCATCAAGATCTATAGAGATAGATCAAGGCGGCGATAAGTTTTTCAATGAATACATACCTTGACAAGATTTTGAAGTAGTTCAAAATGGAGCAGTCAAGAAAGAGTTCTTGCTGTGTTACAAGGTGTGAGATTGAGTAAGACTCAAAACCCGACCACGGCGAAGTAGAAAGAATGAAAGTCATTCCCTATGCATCACCATAGGTTCTATAAAGTATGTCATCTGTGTACCGGATCTATTGCATACCCTACCACTAAGATTGGCAAGGGAGTGCAATAGGATCTAGGAAGTAGATCAATGGACACGGTCAAAATTATCCTTAGTAGAATAAGGATATGTTTCTCGATTATGGAAGTGAAAAAAAGGTTAATCGTAAAAGGTTACGTCGATGCAAGTTTTAACACTAATCTAGATGACTCTGAGTCTCAATCTGGATACATATTGAAAGTGGGAGCAATTAGCTAGAGTAGCTCCGTGCGAGCATTGTAGACATAGAAATTTGCAAAATACTTACGACTCAATGTGCAGACCCGTTGACTAAAATTATCTCACAAGCAAAACATGATCCACCTTAGTACTCTTTGGGTGTTAATCACATAGCGATGTGAACTAGATTCTGACTCTAGTAAACCCTTTGGGTGTTGGTCACATGTCGATGTGAACTATGGTGTTAACCACATATAGATGTGAACTATTGATGTTAAATCACATGCGATGTGAACTAGATTATTGACTCTAGTGCAAGTGGGAGGCTGAAGGAAATATGCCTAGAGGCAATAATAAAGTTATTATTTATTTCCTTATTTCATGATAAATGTTTATTATTCATGCTAAATTGTATTGGAAACATAATACATGTGTGAATACATAGCAACATAGGTCACTAGTATGCCTCTAGCTAGCTCGTTAATCAAAGATGGTTAGTT
>JAHIAM010008501.1:0-18767 GCA_021605205.1 Aegilops longissima
CGGCGGTTTAGATGGAAGCGATCTCTAAACAGCTCAAGCTGTAGGTTCTTCTTGAAAGTATGCCTCCTGAGCACTTGGAAGTGGCAGATATTAGTAGCAGAATTGGGGCTTTGTATCTTGTGAATGCGGAGTTGAAAATTGGCGATTACATCTCGATAAAATTTTGAGCGAGGCGGATTGAAACCCGGGCTAGGTGATCTGCGAAAACACAACCTCTCCTTCTTGAGGTGTGGGTGGACATTCTTTGCGGGAACCCTCAATGGATACTATTTTCTTGGCTAAGCGCCGGTCGGGACCAGGTTGTTTAATTGAGTTTTGGTGACACGGGAAGGAGCCAGTTGCACTCATACACTTGTTTGGCCATCTATAAAAATATATAAATCTGGTTCAAAAAATATGTTGGGACAAAGAGAGACGATTGTACAATGCTAATCGAGAGACAAATACTTCTAAACGGAGTTCTATGAAGTGGCGATTAACGGTTCGGAGTTACAGGCGGTTCAACAAAGGGACTAATGGTGTATACGGTTTATCTAATTTTTCTATGATAAGTTAAACACGCTGGTCTAAGGTCTAAATATTGAAAACAATTGAGGTTGTGAGCGGCTAAGTGTAGAAACAGGTTTATAAGATTTTTCTACAACGAAGGATCTGAAGCGGATCGGAAAAGAAGAAAAATATTCAAAAAGGAAGGCAATGAGCGAGTATTGATGCAATGGCAGAGATGATATCACGAGATCCATGGGCCTTGCCTTACGAGACTACTGAGGCGGATGCTAAAAGCTACTGCTAATCGAGTGCAAGGTATCCACGAGATATATCAAGAGTACATTATGAGCAAGAGCAGTTCATGGAGCCGCGACAAGAGCGAAACCCTAGAATGGATCTAGGTCAAGGAACCGAGGACCTACGAGTTGAGGAGATCTGCGGAAGAATCGTGTTTCTACAGTGCGTTCGGTCGATGCTGGCGGCCCAAGGCGATCAGAGAGGTCGACATGCGATGGTGGAGCTACGAGGCCCAGTGGCGAGGAAGAGCGAAGAAAGGGGACGAAGGGAAGAAAGAATGATCCTTCGGGCCTATTTATAAGGCAAAGATACGTGTCGAGCGTGGGAATTAAGGAACCATAAACCTAGGAAGCGGGCTGTCGCCTCGATTATGCGGATCTATTAAACAAAAGAAGATATCGTGGATGCTATTTTTATGGGGACGTCATGCGGTTTACAGCAAGCTGGAGAAAGGTGACATCATGGCGGTTCAACGATTTCAAGAAGGCATTGAAGAGAAGGCTTTTTATCAAGGATTGACATGAACCTGTTCAAATCAATCTGGGCCTAATGTTGGGATATTACTCTTTGGCGTAAACGGCATATCTGGGCGGATTAACTTCATCGATAGTTCAGCGGTGTAAAAGCCCAAGAGGCATGAAAGTAAAGGCCCAAGGCACGTAGTCGGTTTAGAACCTGTAGTTGTAAACCGGCTGATATATAAACTTGTATTTTAAGTTAGGAATAGAGAGAGACCAACCCGGACGAATATGAACGGAGATTGGGACTCTCTGAACAACGGCGTCACCGTGTATATAAAGGGGCGACACAGGCAGTTCAAGGAGAACAACAACAACTCGAGGCCTAAGCGAAGCTTATTGCTCCTAGTCATCGAGACCACATCAATCCATCACAAACTAGGCGTGGCTTTTACCTTCATCGAAGGGGCGAACTAGTATAACTCTTGTGTCTTTGCATCCGTTTTAACCCCTTCAAGTTAACCCGTAGTGATGGCTCCACGACTAAGTCCTTTCATGAGGACATCTGCCGTGACAAAACCACGACACTTCACAAAGATTTGCATGCCACCACGCAGGTGCTTGCTGGGTCGGTGTAGAGGCCGCCCGTCACCACGCAGGTGCCTGCCCAGCTGGTTGAGCAAGCAGATGCTTGGGGACGGCGATGGAGTCTTGGCTGGTGCAGGCCTGGCCGTGGCCCTGCTGATGCCCTCGACAAGGGTCTTGCTAGGGGGCCAGGCAAGGGTCTTGCCGTGGCGCTACGGTCGTCCCCGGCAAGGCTCTTCCCGGGGGTCTTGTGGGTTTCCTCGGCTAGAATCCCGCCGAGGATCGTCATCTTTTGGTCCTCATCTGAGCTCATGTATCTATGATCTTGACAAAGATCTGCATGCCTGCCTGAGGTGCCTCCCGAGCCACAGGTCCAATGTAGTTGTTGGTGGCGTTTGGAACCCATGGGCTCCTTGGTGGCTTCGCTCTGCGGCATTAGGCAAGTTACTGGGCAAGGCTCTTTCACGAGGCCAGAGCCGCCCGGCAAGGATCTTTCGAGAGTCCACCTCTCCCCTTTGCTCTTTGTGTTTCTGGTCTTGGCGTTGCTTTGTTTGCCTTGCGCTTTGGTTTCTCTCCGGTTTCCCTCCTTTGCCCTGCTAAGTGTGGCCGTGGCATGTGGCTCTGACTGCCCGTGCACAAGTAAAGGGATCAAAAGGAGAGCCCCTACTTTTGTACACCGACAGGAGCCCAGTGTGGGCCACACATAAGGCGACACGTTGTTGGGCCCGGCCCAGAGCGGTCTTGTGAGCGGTTAGAGCGGGATTTTTACTGCAGTAACTTTTGTCCGTCACGCTTCCCCCTGATGTCGGTGTACTAGAGTAGGTACCCTAGTACCCGAACTTCGTCTGCAGACGATTCTGCGCCCACGGACGGGCGGCTTGATGGCCGCCAAGATCCTCGGCAGCTCCTTGGAACCATTCAAGAACAATGCAGTCAAGACCCGACAGAGAGAGCTTGCCGGGAAGGCCACTCAGGCGCAAAGGAAACAAGGCCCGGCAAGAGGAGCTTGCGGGAAGGCTGTGACGCTAAACCCAAGCGCGACAAGGTTCCCGCTGCGGCAAAGGCGCTTGCGAAGCGAGGCGACCTCTTCATCTCTGCTCCGGCTCACCCATAGCGTGTCACCATGGGGCTCCCCCAAATGCTGGCGTGTCGGTGGGGCTGTGCAACCAGCGAGAATGCGACAAACAGCTGACAAGCCACCATCATGGCGGACCGGGCGCATAGCAGTCCTGTTACACTGTTGAGGCGGCCAGAGGCAGGCATTGATGACTCTTGTCCCTTGCGTCGAGTTGGGTATAGGTTCTTGTACCTTTGTACAAGCGGTGTACCTACCTAAGATTTTACCATTGTAACCTTGTCTACTTGCCACATGTGGTAACCCCTTGTGCCTATAAAAGGAGGCAGGGGCAAAGTAGAAGAGGTTCGGCTGGTTTCGGTCCAGCTCCGACTTAGTTCATCACACTCAGGCTAGGTTTTGCTCGCATTGCTCCCTAGCAAGAACACAGATAATCCACAAAGCAGCGGTAGGGTATTATCTCTCGGAGAGCTCGAAGCTGGGTAAAAAACCTCTCGTGTGCATCGCCTCGACCGCTCTTCGTGCAGTCTCCGCCCCCCTCCGAACCACAAGGGACCTAGGTCCCATAGGTGCTTTCATGAGAGGCACGATCAGCTCTTCCCCGACATCTTTGGCGCGCCCGGTAAGGCGTCAAAGCTGTGTGAACCCGGTCGGCGATGCGCACTAGCAACTCCATCAACGTCTTCGTCGACATGGCGCCGAAGAAGAAGCCTTCGGCAGCAGCTGAGCCGTCTGCGTCGAACCCACCACCGGGCCGTCGGTGGTGGAAGCTTAGCGAGAGGACGGCGTCGTCGAAGAGCCGCGATGCCGCCAGGTCAAGGACAAGCGGTAGGCGTCGGCGTCGAATCACACCGCGTCCATCGCGGGGAGGCCAGAGACGAACGGCGTCATGATACCAGCGGCACCATACGATCTTTGGATCAAGGCCAAGCTGGAGGATCCGAGGCCCTCGAGACCGCATGCACCTCGGCATGCGATGCAGTGGGAATGCGGTCGGCTGAGGAGGATGCTGCTCCTCCTAACGGTTGGAGTCCGAGCATATCCGTTCTTCGCTCCGTCGCCCTTGCCGCCAACCACACCAGCGGAAGCCTTGGCGAGCTCAGTTACTACTAGACTACCCTCAGGCGGCCGATAAGGTCGGCGAGTGGAAAACCACAATTGAGAGCCTCATCGGCTTTGCCTGGCGGCGTCCATGACAACCGGCGCCGCAGCAGCGGCGACAAAGCGCGAACCCGATGGTGGCAGACTTGCGAGGTGCACCACGTACACTCCCCTTCCGAAGGCCAAGATCGCCGACTCGCGGATCTACCTCGGCAGCGACTCCACAGCGTCGTCGGATCCGCGAGCTCATCGCGACCAGCGCCAAGTTCTTCGAGGAGCGGCAAGAAGGGCGCTTCGAACCCGTGTCGGCGCCCGAAGAAAGCGCGCGTCAATCGACCAGCGGGCCCAATGTCGATATACGCGCGCCCGAAGAACAGGCGACTTGCGTCTGCGGTGGGTTGCCCTGCGTTCACTTTCGTGAGCTGCGGCAAGTCCGGTGGCCCGACAAGAAAAACTTCAAACCAGGCGTGCGGAGAAATGCGATGGCAGGACACACCATCGGAGTTCCTCGGCGCATCTACACCATCGCGGTGCAAGCTGCGGGGGCGAAGGCGACAAGATCCTCGTAACTACTTCCCTTTGGTGCTCAAGCCAAGCGTCGGATCTTGGCTCATGCACTTGCGGATAGCTCTATTTCTTCTTGGGCAGATTTGTGCCATCAGTTTGTTGGCGCCTTCACGGCGACCACAAGCCTCCATGGCCAGGAGAGTGATCTCCACCTGCTTGCCCGAAGGAGGAGTCTCTGCAAATTCATCGAGATTGGTCGAGTGCACTATAACATCGGCGTCCACCCTGCTGCGATTGATTAGTGCATTTCATCATAATGTCTGAAACCGCGGGATGAGGAGGAGATGGCGATGTGCAAAGTGAAAGGCGTCGGCGAGCTATCGCCCTGGCGACAAGTGTGCCTGCTGAAGAAGGAAGAAGGCTCCCGGGACAGAATGTGGGGCAGAATCGGCGATGAAGGACCGCCCGGCAAGGAATAGCGGTGGCGGAACAACAGGAGGAAGAAAAACCAAGAAGTACTAGTTGTCGAGCGTCCGGCAAGGATGGTGCCGCCAACAAGCCAAGGCCGATTGGCTCCGGCAAGGAGATTACCGTTGACACCAACCGCCAAGGCGTGGAGGCCGCCGACAAACTGGCGGCTCCAACAAGCGATCTTGTAAAATCCACCGCACCAAGGCCACGATCTCCAGAGCTGCAAGAAAGTCGAGCAGCTTGTTGAGCTCTGAAGCTGAATCTGGCGAGACAAGGAGAAAGCCCAAGAAGGTGCAGGTGCAGCAAGTAGAAGAGACCCGGCCGGGGAGGGGCCTTGTGGCAAGGCCAAGCAATGACAGGAGGCCAGACCTCCCGTGGCGCGACAAAGAAAGGATGAAGATGAAGATGGCGAGGACTATGAAGGCGATGAAGCCGATGAGCATGAGTTTCAAAAAGGCAGCGAGAGGTCGCTGCGTCGATGGTGGTGCGTCTCTGTATGCCTCGCACGCGCCAACTCAAGCAATGGATCGCGTGAGGTCAATGCAGCAGAACCATCCATAGAGTCCACGCAAACCTCACGAAGTGGTCGGCACGCCCATCATCTTTGACATTGAGGATCACGATCGCATCACTGCGGTCGGTGTTTGCCGATGTTGGTCTCACCAACCATCGCAACCTCAAGGTCACAAATATGCTAGTTGGCCAGCGGGGCGGCCTGAATTGATCTCTCTGCGGTGCTCGAAACTTCAAATCCCGACGGCGAGCTTGAAGAAACTGGTACTTTCCGAGAATCAACCGGGAAGAAGCAAGCCCAAGGGAAGATCGCGTTGCGGTAACATTGATGAGCTCAACTTCAAGCTGAGAGGGTCACGTTCGGCGTCGCCGATTTCCCATTGCCCTACAATGGCATACTTGGCCGTCCGGCGTGCTTCGCCAAGTTCATAAGCCTCTCACTATGCGTACAACCTACTCAAGATGCCCGGCCCGATAAGTGTCATTTCTGTCCCGGCGACAAGAAAGATGCACTTATGCTGCGCCGACAAGATTCTGGGATGCAGCGGCGCAGCGGATAGCAAACCACATACGCTTTGAAGCTCCGGCGAAGAAAGAAGACCCTGGATCCGGCAAAACTCATTGCCCACTCCGACAAGCGCACCTCTTGGTGCTGCGCTACCGTCGGCCGCACCATCGAGCTCCACCGGCAAGTGCAACAAGGCGATGGCAGCTCCGCCAAAGACCAAGAGGTGCCGCCAAGGAGGGGCGGCGCTGGTGGTACCTTCACCATCGATGCCACGCTTGATCCTAAATAGGAAGGCGAGCTCGTTGCTTTCTGCGGGCGAATGTCGATGTGTTTGCATGGCAACCATCTGATATCCCGGTGTTCCCGGAAAGTAATTGAGCACCACCTGGCTATACGTCCTCACGCAGCGGCCCGTCAAGCAAAAGAAGTTAGGAAGCGAGCGGTGGGCGCCAAGAAGTTCATAGCGAAGAAATCAAGAAATTGGAAGCAGCGGGGCTTGTCGGAGGTCCTCCACCCGCGTGGTTGGCCAATCCGGTAGTGATGCGCCAAGGCTAATGGGAAATGGAGACTTTGTATTGACTTCACGGATGTTAATAAAGCTTGTCCCAGGACCCATTTCCTTGCAGCGTATCGACCAGATTATTGACTCCACGGCTGGATCGATCTGCTTTCATTTCTTGGCGCATATTCGAGGGTATCATCGGATCTTCATGGCGAGAAGAGGATGAAGAAAACGCATTCATCACACCATGTGGCACGTCTGCTTTATCACGGATGCCTTTCGGTTTGAAGAATGCTGGTTCAACCTTTACAAGGTAGTCCATGATGCTTTTGGACCACGAGATACACGAAATGTAGAAGCTTACATGGATGACATAGTGGTCAAAAGCAAAACGAGGCAACCTTGGTTCAAGATTTGGATGAGGCGTTTGCAAACCTGCGCAAGATCAACCTCAAGCTCAACCCGAGAAGTGTGTGTTTGGAGTCCCTTCGGCAAGCTTCTCGGGTTCTTTATATCTCAGCGGGAAATGAAGCCAATCCCGACAAGATCAAGGCCATTGAGCAGATCGAAGCACCAAAGCGCGTCAAGGATGTCGGAGGCTTGCGGTTGCGTGGCTGCTCTCGGCGAGTTCATCTCTAAGTCTGCTGAGCAGCGCCCTTCCTTTTTCAAGATTTTGAAAAAGGCAGGTCAATGAAATGGACTCGAAGCGGAGGCTGCGCTGCAGAGACTTGAAGAGATACGTCCTCCGCTCCAATACTTGTCGCACCTAAGCCACAAGAAAAGTTGCTGCTGCTGTATAGCGGCAACCAATCAAGTGGTTAGTGCTGCGTTAGTAGCGGAGAGGAGGCGGATGATGAGCCGACAACCGAGGCGGGCGCATCAGCGACAAGCAAGATGCTTCGCCGTCAAGCTCTGGTCCCGACAAGAGACGGACCAGCGCGGGAGTTGCGACAAGATACGGAAGAAGATGGTGCAGCGCCCAGTCTACTTTGTCGAGTTCCCATTTGCGAGGCTAGATCGAGGTACTCTGGTGTGCGAGAAGCTGCTTTTCGGCCTCCTCATGGCCTCGAGCTCGCCATTACTTCAAGCACATGAGATAACGATCGTCACTAAGCTTTCCGCTGAAGAGGATATTGCAAAATCCGGAAGCAACAGGCAGGATTGTTGAGTGAGCCTTTGGAACTGTCAAGCTTTGGTCTCAAGTTTGAAAGCACTTCAACTATCGAGAAGCGAGCATTGGCGAATTCATAGCGAGTGGGCGTAACACAAGATGAAGAAATTCGAGGAGGCGAGCATCCCGTCAAGGTGGCAAATAAAGAGTGGCTGATGTACTTTGATGGTGCCTTCTCGTTGCAAAGGCGCCCGGTGCGGCGTGCTTATCGCACCACGGAGAGCACCTCAAGTACATAGTCAAATGCACTTCCCCAAGGAACAAGCAACAAATATCTTTGCGAGTATGAAGGCTTGCTTGCGGTCTCGAGGATGCGGTGGACCTTGGGATTAAAGCTCATTGTCGGGGAGACTCATAACTTGTCGTCCGTAAGTAAATAAAAGATTACGAGTCCGTTGATGGAAGCGTCGTCGATGTGGTGAGGAAGCTGGAAGAGCACTTTGAATGCTGCAAATGGAACACATTCAAGAGCACAAAATGATATAGCTGATGGCCTCTCAAATGTGCGCACTTAAATTACACATGGAACCAGGATTTTTTGTGTTCAAGCTGACTCAATAGCAACGTGACACCATCAACGGGACGAGCAAGAAGAGAAAATTGGTTTCAGCGACTACTTTCGGCGAGCTCTCGAAGCCGCCGCCAAGAAGGTCCCTAAAACCAGCGCAAATATCAGCGAGCAGTCTGCTCGACAAACCATACGGTTGTATCGTTGAAGCAAGCGCTCCCGACAAGCTTAGCTCCGGCAAGCAGCGGGGATCATCGACTCCGCGGACCCGCGGGTCCTTGCGATGAAAGGCGATGGTCCCGATGATAGATGAGCCTTTAGTCCTCGTTGTCCGAGCCACGAGGCTCCAACATGGGCCAGCCAGATCGTCCATTTCCTTGAGACAGGAGAACTTCGAAGAGCAAGAAGAAGCGGAAAAAGTAGCCCGCGGTCAAGTATGTATCGGTTTGTAGACAACATCACATGCGAGAAGAAGACTCAGCAGTGAAATTGAAGTGTATTTGCGGGAAGATGGGCCGAAGCTGTTGGCGAGAGATACGGAGGCATATGTGGTCACCACATTGGCGCAAAGCCCTTCAAGCAAAGCTTTCGGCAAGGTTTCTTCTGGCCGAAGCCCTCCGGGATGCAACTGCACAAGTAACCAAGTGTGAAGCGTGCGAGTTCCATTCAAAGCAGATACACCAGCCAGCTCAAGCTCTCGGGCGATCCCTTTATCCTGGCCCTTCTCGGTGCAGGGGCTCGACATCCTCGGCCCCTTCCCGGGCTGTCGGGGCTTTGAATACTTATGCGTCGCGCAATCGACAAGTTCACAAAGTGGCGGAAGTGGAACCGGTGAGGAAGGTGGCAGACCACGGTCAGCCGTCAAGTTCTTGAGTCAATTGTTTGCCGTTTTGGGATTCCTAACGGATCATCACCGACAACGGCACTTTCAGTTCCACAGTCGCACCTTCATGCGATGCGCTCAAGATCTTGGCGCCAAGATCGCTTTGCTTCATTGCTCATCAGAAGCAGCGGTCAAGCGAAGAAGCGAAACGCTGAAGTGCTGCGAGGACTCAAGACCAGAACTTTCGACGGGCTGCACAAGTCTTGAAAGAACTGGATCGAGGCTGCGGTGGTTCTTTAATTCGATCGGGCGGCGCCGTCGAGCCAGCGAGACACCCTTTGCTCTAGTTTACGGGCGAGGCAGTTCTCCCCACGGAACTTATTATCTGGGTCACCTCGAGTGCTCGCTTATGATGAGCTTGAGCAAGAGCAGCTGCGGCAAGATGGCGCTCTCTCGAAGATGCGTCTTCAAGCTCTTTATACGAGCTGCTCGTTACCGACAAGCTTTGCGTCGCTACCATAACCGCAAAGTTAATGCGGAAAGCTTGAGGAAAGCGACCTTGTTCTTGGTCGTTCAATCCGCCAGAATTCCAACAAGTTGGCGCTTGAAGTGGGAAGGCCCTTATCGGGTAAAGCAGTCACTAGGCCCGGCGTGTCATGCCAGAGACCGAAGGCGACTTTCCGGTGAGCAATTCACGGAACATAGAGCATCTTCGCAAGTTTACCCATGGTAGCGGTTGCGGAACCGTTAAGCAACCACCACTATACAAATCTTGCAGCTGTTGCATGTAATCCTTTGTACAAAGCGGTATGAACCCGTGCATCGATAAAGCCTATGGTTGCGCACATTTTGTTAATACATGCTTCCATAATCAAATATGCATGTGTTTACTAACATCTTGTGCAGCACCCGCACCCGGTAAGCGATAATGAGCCATCAGGCTCCACAACTTTCCTTTTCTCTTCTTTCTTCTCAAATAAGAAGAAGGTTCATCCACCCACAAGTTAACAGGGGAGAGGAGGAGATAATGATGTGGGCCGACAAGCGTCGCTCGAGGCGTAAGCCTTGCGGAGAATGGACAGAGAAAGCTAAGTTGCTAAGTTTAGCGACCAGTTTTGAATTTTAAGTTATCTTCCTCGAGCGATAGTACTTTGTATGGAAAACACATGCGGCGGAGGAACCAAATCGTGTTGAGCGGCGCCCTTACTTTGTTTGAGTCCGCTCAACAATTTAAGTGAGCTGCGACTAGTCCTTGACGAGGTTGCTTGTCGGTAGCGACCCGCTTGACAGGCTGCTGAAGTTCCGCTTTTCGGCGCTCGCGACAAGGGTGCTGCAAGCAAGTTTCCCACTGGCGTGGGGTGAAAACATACAAGGGAAGAAATCGAGTAAAATAACATTGCCTTGATTGCCTAAGATAGTGTATATTACATGATAACTTGCAGCGGATCTAATAGCTTTTGCGCTAAACATGATCTACAGCGACAAGAAAGATAGACTTGGCGGCCTAATCCATAGCGATCGCCCTCGAGCCTCTTGACTCCGCTCACCCATCACAATGGGTGCGACAAGGTCTTGGCGCTTCAACGTCGGCGGATGAAGGCGGGGACTTGAGGGCCTTGGAGAAGTGGGCCTTTGGGTTCGAGAAGGCCACCTTCATCAACACCTTCGGAGAGCCTCGGCACAGACTTGGCGTGATTCCTCCACAGTTGCCGGAACCTCATCCGGAGCCGCGGATACCCGCCAACACACCTTTGAAGAATAGGCTGAGCTTGGCGCTGGGTTGGAGGTTCTCGTCGGTGGAATATCCAAGATCTGTCATCCCCAACTCTATCAGCTCATTGTGGATGCACGGCGGCGGTGTCCCACGACCTTACATCCAATGCATTATGCTGTCGAAGATTATTCTAAGCGGTCACGGCATTCGGCAACAACTCCTCGGTGGTCTTGATTTTCTCCGGCAGCCCGTCTCCCGCTCCTGGCGCCATTCAGCGTCTCGATCAAAATGGCAGATTTCAGCTCCAGATCCGCCTTGGCGTCCTTGGCGGACATCGATCTCCTTGATCTTGTCACCAAGCGACCTGCAGCTCACCGGTATAAGCGTCCTTCTCACGCTCGCGCTTCAACCCGGTGACCTCCTCGGCACTCTTACGGAGGTGGACTCAGCTGAGCCACCCTCGTCTCCGATTCCCCTTTGGCGGCCTCGGTAGCCCGGCGACATCCTTTGCCTCTGAGGCGGCCTGCCGATCGTTTGCTCAGCAGCAGTAAGATCTTCCTCAAAGCTGTCGAGGTTGATCTTCCGCTCGCCAGCTCACCTTCTCTAGCGGAGGCTTCTCACCGGCAAGCCTCTGCTGCTCCTCAACCTCGCCTTTCTCCAAGATAAAGGCCGTGCGCTCCTCAGAGCTGCTCCGAGCCTCTGCTATGTCCGGAGAGTCTCTTTGTTGGCGGCGTTGGAGCTCTTCCATACGTTTCTCAAGTCAGCTCCGCCCTCGCGACAAGCGCCTCTCAGGACTCGAGTTTGGCTTGTCGAGGCGCGGTGACGGCGAGCAACAACCTCCTGCAGCTGCTCCTCCTCGGGTTCATCACTGCTGCTGCTCGGGCGTCAACCAGCGATAGCCCGCGGAGGCAAGCAGCTCCGCGTCGAAGGTCTCCCCTTGGTGGCGCCACAGAGCTTGATGCCCATGGGAGCTTGATGAAGACACCCTCACCGGCTTTCAAGTAGGCGCCGGGCTGGGGCTCCTCGGAGTCTGGTGCAGCATCGGTGGCAGGGAGATCGGCGGTCGGCGCAGCGCCTGGCGCTCCTGCGGCCTCCGGGCCGTCAATGCGATCGCCGGGTTCCTCCCCGGCCTCTGCGCCAGCCTCGGCAACCTCCTGCGCCGGCGGGCTTGTCGGCCTGACTTCCTCCTCCTCCATGTTGGCGGCATCGGCCTTTGTCGCCCATGGCGTCTTCCTCACCGGCAGCCTCGGTTTCCATCGGGTCTCCGGCGGATGGATCTGATGGTCGAAGGAGGAAGCACAAATCAAGCAGACATTGAAAGAAAGCGGAAGAGAAGAGAACCCAAGGAAAACTATCAAGACAAGAAGATTACTGCGGTGGGGCTGTGGCGCGGCCTCCCTGCCGGAGGATCGTTGGCGCCCGATCCTTGTCGGGAAGCTCCCCTTGTCGAGAAGCCTCCTTGGGAGGCGCTCCTTGGCGGAGAATTCTCCCTTGGTGGCGTGGTTGAAGCAAGCAGAAAATCGGGAGGCGGCCTCGGGGCCTCTGATGAGGCTGGACCTCGGGGTAACCTCCGGTGCTCCATGATGTGGCTGCTCTGCTCCTACAAAATCCAACAAACCAGATATAAATGCGGAAAAAGCACCCAAGCACGCTAACCACGGGAAGCATACCAGATACTTGCAGGGGCTGTCTTTGGGGGCTGCTGATGAAGGTTGGCCAGGTCCGGCAAGGGAGTCAAGGCGTGCTCCCTGTTGCTCTGAAGTCATCGAGGCAGCGACCACCGGCGTCTTAGCCCTCTTGGCGCCCTCGAGGTGGCATACGAAGAAGAAAGTTGAGTGGAACGAGTCAAATATAAGATAAAGCAATAAATTAGAAGACTACAAATAGCAGCGGCAAGATCTTACTCTTCCTCTTCTTCCTCGGGCTGAGGCGGAGAGATCGAACTCTGCTCAGTAGCGACGGATCGGGGAAAGACTCCCTCTGGCGCTTAAGCGGGTGAGGGCCTAACTCGAAGGCCTGAGTCCGTCGCCGTGGTGAGAATGAGGCAGCTCCAGCGACAGCAGTGCCGTGGTGGAGGCGCGTCCCGAGGCGGGCGGCTGCTGGACCGTGTCTCCCCACCATTTCTCCGGTCCTCGGAGGCGTCTCCTGGCCGGCGTGAGCTCCTCCAGCGGCAAGCTACTTGGCCCGAGGAGGAGGCGTCCCAGCGAGGCTCACTTGGGTCGTTGTCGGAGTCGATCTGCTCTTCCTCACCGATGAACTCTTCTCTGTCGGCAAGGCTTGCCGCCTCGGCCCTCTCCGCTTCCTCATTGTGAACCCAAGCGCACCGGCGGCCTCTGCAGCCTCCTCCACCCTTGTGGCGTCTGAGCCATCTCTGGCTTGAGTGGTGTCGCGGGTGAGCCGCCTCTTCGTCGTCGGCGGACCGGCACTTGAGACAAGTCGTCGAAGAACTGCTGCACTATGTCATCGGCGGGTTCCTGCCAAGTTGGAGCGATCCCATAGGAATCGCTGGCGGAATTATCAGCAGCGGATCGCGATCAAAGCGCCGAGTTGTTGCACAAGGCACAACTCCCTCGGCAACATACACCATCGGGGTTGTCGGTTCAGGCTTGAACAGCTCCCGCGGCATGCCGTCAAGCTCGAGGTGGTGAAGTTCAATTTAGGCCTGGGCGCAGCCTCATGATATCCGCCGCGTTCACGGAATTCCCAAGCAGGTCTCCTTTCTCCTGCAAAGGCGCAATGCAGCGGGCGAAGGAAGTCGCGCCAACCTGCCCCTACGGTGAGCCCTGCTTGCGGGCGCAAAATCTAATCGTGGCAATCTTCAACTTGCGTCCTCGGCGCCAAGTTACTCCAATCGTTACCCCGCGAACTATGGGGGTTTCTTGTGCGAAATGAAAAGCTGTGGCTCCTCCTCTAAGATCCAGCACCAGATCAGCCCTCCCTCCTCCCACTTGCTGCGCAACTCTCCGTCATGATACGCCTCCTTCTTGCCGATCCTAGAGGTCCATGCAATTCCTCCCATAGCGGCTCTCCTCTCTCTCTGGGTGAAGTAATGGCGGAAGAGGCGATATTTAGGTGGACCCGACAAAGTTCTCATGAGATGTGCAACAGCCAAGGTGAGGGGCGGCGTTGGGGTGAAGTCAAGAAAGCGGAGGCCATAGGTGTTCATGACATCACAGAAAAACTTCGGAAAAAGGCGGCAGAGCACTGAAAAAATCGCAAAAAGGGTACCGAAGAGACCTTAGCAGATGTGGCGGCGGAGATAACCCTCGTCTTGTGGATCATCAGGTCACGTCGACCAAAAGAGGTAATCTGCTCCGCAGCTCCTTCCTGCTTGGCGTGGGGTGAAGGGCCCGCTCCTTCCATAGCGCCGTGAGCACTGCGCCTCGGTGATTCCGCCCTTCCCTTATCGACCTTGAGCCATAGGGGTCGTGGTGGAGAAGCCGGCGTGGAGTGGCACCGGTGGCAATGGAGGCGAGGCGTCGCTCTTTGTGGACTCAAGAAGGAAGGGAAAGGCGATGGGGGTTTTCGATGTGACAGCGAGGGCAAGTAGGCGTCCTGCCCGGTTCCTCCGCTTATAAAGGGGAGGCGCTCGATTTCCATTAAAAAGCCCCGATCTCCCCACGCGCCCGCGTCCGGGCGTGTCGTTCGTGGGGGCGTGTGGGTCCAAGGCAATAACGGCGTAATCAAGACCCACGCGCCCGTGCCTTTTTTTGAGGGCTGGCCCATGAGCTTAGCGCCGTGTTTGGCCAGCTCGGGGGCTCTGTCGGTGTACTAGGTAAAGGTACCCTAGTACCCCGAACTTCGTCTGCAGACGTTCTGGCACCGGCGGGCGGCTTGATGACGCCAAGATCCTCAGCAGCTCCTTGGAACCATTCAAGAACAATGCAGGTCAAGACCCGGCAAGAGGAGCTTGCCGGAAAGGCCACTCGAGCGCCAAAAAACAAAGGCCCGGCAAGAGGAGCTTGCCGGGAAGGCTGGCGCGCTAAACCCCCAAGCGCGACAAGGTTCCGCTACTGACAAGGCGCTTCACGGGCGGGCGACCTCTCTTCATCTCGCTCGGCTCACCGCCAGCGTGTCACCACAGGGCTCCCCCAAGCTCTGGCGTGTCGGTGGGCTGTGCAGCCAGCGGGGAGTAGCGACAAACAATGACGACAAGCCACCATCGTGGCGGACGGGCGCCTGCGGTCCCTGTTACACTGTTCGAGGCGGCCAGAGACAGGCATTGATGACTCTTGTCCCTTGCCGTCGAGTTAGGTATAGATTCTTGTACCTTTGTACAAAGCGGTGTACCTACCTAAGTTTTACCATTGTAACCTTGTCTACTTGCCACATGTGGTAACCCCTTGTGCCTATAAAGGAGGCCGAGGGCAGCGTAGAAGAGGTTCGGCTGGTTCAGTCCAGCTCGACAGTTCATCACACTCGGGCTAGGTTTTGTAGCTCGCATTGCTCCCTAGCAAGAACACCAGATAATCCACAAAGCAGCGGTAGGAGTATTATCTCTCAGGAGGCTCGAAGCTGGGTAAAAACCCTCTCGTGTGCATCGCCTCGGCCCGCTCTTGATGCAGTCTCCGCCCCCTCCGAACCACAAAGGGACCTGGGTCCCATAGGTGCTTTCATGAGGC
The DNA here is from genome assembly GCA_021605205.1 of Aegilops longissima. Lineage (NCBI taxonomy): Eukaryota > Viridiplantae > Streptophyta > Magnoliopsida > Poales > Poaceae > Aegilops > Aegilops longissima. The sequence continues at coordinate 15,345 of JAHIAM010008501.1, forward strand.
CGCGATCAACTCTTCCCCGACATCTGATGACCCACAAGTATAGGGGATCTATCGTAGTCCTTTCGATAAGTAAGAGTGTCAAACCCAACGAGGAGCGAAGGAAATGATAAGCGGTTTTCAGCAAGGTATTCTCTGCAAGCCTGAAATTATAGGTACGAGATAGTTTTGTGATAAGATAATTTGTAACGAGCAACAAGTAACAAAAGTAAATAAAGTGCAGCAAGGTGGCCCAATCCTTTTTGTAGCAAAGGACAAGCCTGGACAAACTCTTATATAGAAAAGCGCTCGAGGACACATGGGAATTATCGTCAAGCTAGTTTTCATCATGTTCATATGATTCACGTTCGGTGCTTTGATAATTTGATATGTGGGTGGACGGTGCTTGGGTGCTGTCCTTACTTGGACAAGCATCCCACTTATGATTAACTCCTATTGCAAGCATCCATAACTACAAAAGAAGTATTAAGGTAAACCTAACCATAGCATGAAACATATGGATCCAAATCAGCCCCTACGAAGCAACACATAAACTAGGGTTTAAGCTTACATCACTCTAGCAACCCATCATCTACTTATTACTTCCCAATGCCTTCCTCTAGGCCCAAACAATGGTGAAGTGTCATGTAGTCGATGTTCACATAACACCACTAGAGGAGAGACAACATACATCTCATCAAAATATCGAGCGAATACCAAATTCACATGACTACTAATAGAAAGACTTCTCCCATGTCCTCGGGAACAAAGCGTAACTACTCACAAAGCATATTCATGTTCATAATCAGAGGGTATTAATATGCATATAGGATCTGAACATATGATCTTCCACCAAATAAACCAACTAGCATCAACTACAAGGAGTAATCAACACTACTAGCAACCTACAAGTACCAATCTCGGACTTAGAGACAAGAATTGGATACAAGAGATGAACTAGGGTTTGAGAGGAGATGGTGCTGGTGAAGATGTTGATGGAGATTGGCCCCCCCGATGAGAGGGCGTTGGTGATGCGATGGCGATGATTTCTCCCTCCGAAGGGAAGTGTCCCAGCGAGAACAACTCCTTGAGCCCTAGATTGGTTCCGAGGTTCCGCCTCGTGGCGGCGGAGTCTCGTCAGCTTGCTTATGATTTTCCTTCGTCTGAAAGACTTCATATAGCAGAAGATGGGACAGGAGGGCCACCAGAGGCCACGAGGCCAGAAGCGCGCCCCACCCTTGTGGCAGGTGTGGGTCCCCTCTGGTATTTTATTCGCTCAATATTTTTTATTATTTCCAAAAATAACTTCCGTGGAGTTTCAAGACTTTTGGAGTTGTGCAGAATAGGTCTCTAATATTTGCTCCTTTTCCAGCCTAGAATTCCAGCTGCCGGCATTCCCCCTCTTTATGTAAACCTTGTAAAATAAGAGAGAATAGGCATAAGTATTGTGACGTAATGTGTAATAACAGCCCATAATGCAATAAATATTGATATAAAAGCATGATGCAAAATGGACGTATCAACTCCCCCAAGCTTAGACCTCGCTTGTCCTCAAGCGGAAGCCGATAACGATAAATATGTCCACATGTTTAGAGGTAGAGTGTTGATAAAATAAAATATGGACATGAGGGCATCATGATCATTCTTATAACAACAACATATATGGATATTGTCATATGATTTCTTATGCTTAAGTAATAATCTATTCACAACGTCAAGTATGAATCAGAAACTTTATTGAGAACTAACAAACTATAATCTCAGTCATTGAAGCAATTGCAATTTATCATAACATCGGAAAGAGTCTATGTTAGAGCTTTTCAGCAAGTCCACATACTCAACTATCATTTAGTCTTTCACAATTGCTAACACTCACGCAATACTTGTGGTTATGGAGTTTTAATGGGACCACGAGAGAAAGATAGGGGCTTATAGTTTAGCCTCCCAACCTTTTACCTCAAGGGTAATGTCAACAATAATAGTTCATGCTAACTTACATCCAATATATATATATATATATATATATATATATATATATATATATATATATATATATATATATATCAGGATCTTTCCAACACAATGTGCTTGCCAAAGGATAAAATGTAAAAAGGAAAGGTGAAGATCACCATGACTCTTGCATAAGGTAGAAGATAAAAAGTAAAGATAGGCCCTTAGGAGAGAGAAGGAGAGGTTGTCATGCGCTTTCGGGGTTGGATGCACAAAATCTTAATGCGAAAGAACGTCACTTTATATTGCCACTTGTGATATGGACCTTTATTATGCAGTCCGTCGCTTTTATTTCTTCCACATCACAAGATCATATAAAGCTTATTTTCTCCCACACTAATAATTCATACATATTTAGAGAGCAATTTTTATTGCTTGCACCAATGAAAACTTATTTGAAGGATCTTACTCAATCCATAGGTAGATATGGTGGACTCTTATGGCAAAACTGGGTTTAAGGGTATTTGGAAGCACAAGTAGTATCTCTACTTGGTGCAAAGAATTTGTCTAGCATGAGGGGAAGAGCAAGCTCAACATGTTGGATGATCCATGACAATATACTTTATTTCAGATATAAGAAAACATAACCCATTACGTTGTCTTCCTTGTCCAACATCAACTCTTTAGCATGTCATATTTTAATGAGTGCTCACAATCATAAAAGATGTCAATATAATATATTTATATGTGAAACCTCTCTTTCTTTATTACTTCCTATTAATTGCAGCGATGACCAAAGCTATGTTTGTCAACTCTCGACAACTTTTAATCATCATACTCTCTCTATGTGAAGTCATTACTCTCCATAAGATCAATATGATCTCTTTGTTTCTTTCTATTCTTTCTTTTTTCTTTTATTCCCTCAAGATCATAGCAAGATAATCAAGCCCTTGACTCAACACTAATCTTTATTATATAGCTCACGGACTCGATTACATAAAGGGATCATAAAGCAAAACTCAAAACTAGATCATACCAAAACTTTATTCTACTAGATCAAGATATTACTAAAAGGATCGAACTAAGAAAGCGGTAAAGATAGGAGTATGATGGTGATACGATGCCGAGGCACCTCCCCAAGCTTGGCAGTTGCCAAGGGAGTGCCCATACCCATGTGATTATATCTCCTTTGCGGTGAAGAAGATGGTGGAGTTGTTGATGGGTAGTCGCTTTATCGGCAAGAGATCCTCCAACTTGCGGATAATTCCCTTGTAATGCTGACGATATGCTCCTTCAACAAAATATTTTCTAAGTGAGATACTTGTTTTTGTATCTGAGCTAACTCAATCATCTTGAAAGCTTCAATCTCGGTTGGGGTAAGAAGATTGTGATCAAGTTGAAGGATGTCTTCTGCTGCGGAGCTTGGTCCTCCGTGGCCTTCTTGATCCCTTCATCCTATTGATCTCCATGGGTTCTTCCTCTTTAGCTCTATCTTCA
>JAHIAM010008502.1:0-13646 GCA_021605205.1 Aegilops longissima
CAGTCTTTGCAGTTGTCCTCATGAGCTTTATTAGTTGCACAAATACATCATATTAGTTGGCATGATCCATTTTATAAATATATAGCTCATTCTAATACCGATTCAAATGATGATTGCTATATATTCTTGTTTTTTTCTTTTTTATTTATTGTTTTATTGTCGACATTCAGTTGCACACTGGCAGTCTTTGCAGTTGTCCTCATGAGCTTTATTAGTTGCACAAATACATCATATTAGTTGGCATGATTCATTTTATGAATATATAGCTCATTCTAATACCGATTCAAATGATGATTGCTATATATTCTTGTTTTTTTCTTTTTTATTTACTGTTTTATTGTCGCACATTCAGTTGCACACTGGCAGTCTTTTGCAGTTGTCCTCATGAGCTTTATTAGTTGCACAAATACATCATATTAGTTGGCATGATTCATTTTATGAATATATAGCTCATTCTAATACCGATTCAAATGATGATTGCTATATATTCTTGTTTTTCTTTTATTTACTGTTTTATTGTCGACATTCAGTTGCACATCGGCAGTCTTTGCAGTTGTCCTCATGAGCTTTATTAGTTGCACAAATACATCATATTAGTTGGCATGATTCATTTTATGAATATATAGCTCATTCTAATACCGATTCAAATGATGATTGCTATATATTCTTGTTTTTTTCTTTTTTATTTACTGTTTTATTGTCTCACATTCAGTTGCACACTGGCAGTCTTTGCAGTTGTGCTCATGAGCTTTATTAGTTGCACAAATACATCATATTAGTTGGCATGATTCATTTTATGAATATATAGCTCATTCTAATACCGATTCAAATGATGATTGCTATATATTCTTGTTTTTTCTTCTTTTATTTACTGTTTTATTGTCGCAATTCAGTTGCACACTGGCAGTCTTTGCAGTTGTGCTCATGAGCTTTATTAGTTGCACAAATACATCATATTAGTTGGCATGATTCATTTTATGAATATATAGCTCATTCTAATACCGATTCAAATGATGATTGCTATATATTCTTGTTTTTTTCTTTTTTATTTACTGTTTTATTGTCGACATTCAGTTGCACACTGGCAGTCTTTGCAGTTGTGCTCATGAGCTTTATTAGTTGCACAAATACATCATATTAGTTGGCATGATCCATTTTATGAATATATAGCTCATTCTAATACCGATTCAAATGATGATTGCTATATATTCTTTTTTTTTCTTTTTTATTTACTGTTTTATTGTCGCACATTCAGTTGCACACTGGCAATCTTTGCAGTTGTGCTCATGAGCTTTATTAGTTGCACAAATACATCATATTAGTTGGCATGATCCATTTTATGAATATATAGCTCATTCTAATACCGATTCAAATGATGATTGCTAGTTTTCTTTTCATTCTTGTTTTTTCTCTTGTGTTTAATGTTTGTGTAATGCTTTCATTTTCTAATCACAGTGGTAGTGGTGAAGGAGTTGAGGTGGCTCCAGGGAAGATGTGGAGCACCATCACAAGCAGGCAGGATAAGGGCATCACCAGCGCTTTGCAAATTTCAACGCTCTCTAACCCCACTACAGAAATCAGAGCTAGTTTCGAGGTCGGTCGGGGGCTATTGAACTTATCGACACACTTCCAAATGGACCTCACTAAGTTCCTGGTGCAGTCCTACCAGCCACGCACTCTGAAATGGTTTTCCAGAAGGGAAGGATCCGTGTCGATGCCGATAGTGTTCAGAGGGTATTTGATCTCCCAAACAAGGGTCCAAAAGTCAGATATTTAGTTGACAAGGATGCCACTAGGAGATTCGATGACTTTCAACATAACTGGAAATTCTCATCCCAGATCACCACATGGCTCAACATGATTGAGCATATGGCTGGAAGAACGGATGACACATTCTTTATGGCTTGGCTTATGGTTGCCTTCAGACTTTTCTAGCACCAACCACAGCCTTGAAGCTCAGCCCAAAGTGTTATGGACTTGTGCTAGATCATCAAATGCTAAAGAATACAAACATCTGCCTGTTTGTAGCGAGACACATTAACGAAGCTTTCCGAACATGGACCAGAGAAGCAAACTGTTTGCTGCTGCTTGTATCACTTGATGGTTAGTGAAACGACCACTTTTTTCCATCTGTTCTCGTTTTTTCGTGCAGTTATAGTTTGCTGAAATTCTCATAACAATAACTGAACTTGGCTTTTTCTTTTGTTTGAGTCCGTGCGATACTATACCTTGATGCGCTTCGACATGACATCCCAAGAAGCAATCAAGCGATACGATCGAATGCATGGGATAGTACTCTAATTGCCAAGGTGATCAAGAAGGATACTATCTCTCCTGGTGTGTTCGCAAATTACAAGTGAGTTCTTTTTGTTTTTTTCAAAAGTGTCTTCCTTCTATATTCTTTTGATGTCTGGTCACTATTTTTGAAATTGCAGAAAACTGTCATCATTGGCACAACAATGCATGTAGTTGCACAGATTATAGCTTTAAGTTTGGCAATCTGCACACATGTTCATTTTAAATTGGCACACCATCTTTTTAAGTTGCACAGTTTTACTAATCTTGTTGCATGATGTGTTGCATCAGTTGGTAGGAACTTTTTTAGGTGCCATGTGTGTTGCACAGTTTTTGTGTCTTTGTTCAGTTGCATATATGTATAGTTGATTTTGTCTACTCCAGTATCTTGTTGTAGTTGCACAGGTTGTAATGTGTGGTTTCATTAAACACACAAATCTATTTTGATAACCTTGTTATTTTCTGTTTCACTTTTTTTTTCACATCAGCTTAAAGAGGAGTATAGAGGCACGGAGCAGACACCACTGTTTGGTGGAATTTTGCAAGCTGAAGCATTTGTGGCATCCAAGTTACCAATAACATACAATCCGCAGGTTAGTGTTCTGCATGCAGAAACTTGTATCACTTACTAATATTTTTTCTATTGGCCGGGATGTATGTTTAGTTGGACATGTATAACTTTTGTAGTTGCGAAAATACAGAATTTAGTTGGCTGTGATGTATGTTCAGTTGCACATATAAGCTTTTGTAGTTGCACATGTTCTTTTGGATAGTCAAAGTGTTCATTTACAACCATTGTCATCAACTTTTGGCAGAAATGCATGGTTTTTACTTTCTGCCACAAGTGCATTTTGTAGTTGGCTAGTATCATGTTTTTAGTTGGCCGTAAGTGTGTATTAGTCGCTTTTTGCTTATCACATCATGGTCAGTTACAGACATTTTTACTTTTTATTTATTTTTCTAACTGAATCAGTACTGAATCTTTTTGTGTTCATGCGTAAAAAGGCAAAATTGCAAAGTGGTCAATGAGCTGTGCAAGGTCAGAATCGAACAGGTTGGCACCTTCATTGAAGAAGTTGCCAAGATTGATGACGAGGAACCAGATATTGATCCTTACGCATCAGCAGCCATCAATGCAAACTGGGGCATCATGTCGGCTCCAAAAAGAAAGAGATGGCGGTCAACTATACAAGAAGAAGAAGAATTTGTTGAGGATGATTCAAAAGAAGATGAGGAAATGGAAGCAGCGATAGATGCTGACGACGATGAGGAGACAGATGCGGATGAATCAGAGGAGGAGGACAAGGATGAGGATGACAATGAAGAAGATGCAGAGGAGGAGGAGGATGAGGAGGAACAGGAGCAGGAGGAGGAGGACAAGGAAGAAGATAGTGATGCAGAGGAGGAGGAAGAAGAAGTTGAGGCCAGAGAGGGGGACGGGGAGAAAGCGGCAGCAGTTGATGGCAGTGAGAGGGGAGAAGACAAAGGCGCAGCAGCTGATGGCAGTGAGAGCGAAGAAGACGAGGATGAAGAAGACGAGGATGATTATGGTGATGATAAAGGGGGATCCAATGGAGGCAGCGATAGCAGCGATGACGATGATGATGACAACGCCTCGCTCGGTGGTACGGTGGCAACACATCCAGAGGACTAGCACTCATGCCAACCCTCAGAGCAGCAGCAATTCATTGAGTAGCAGGAGCACACTACAGATGTTGATTGACAAGACTTGCTGGAAAGACAAGGATTTTCCAAAGTCAAAGAAAAATGATGAAGGAGAGTCTCAGGGCAGCATTGATATGTTCAAGCTCTGCAACTTGAAGCCAGCTTTGCCAACCAGCTTTCCCGTGCCAGATTTAAGCGACAAAGATATGTGTGAGAAGATCAACTTTGCCATTGACAAGAGCCTGTTCTTATCAATTGAAGCTGAAAAGAATCAAATTGACATGGAGGAAGCAGGAAAGGGTCTTGACTGGGTTCATTCAAAGGAAAAATACAAGGAATATTTAAAGCAGCTCCCAGACCTAAGCTCCAGCAAGATCAAGGCAGCATCCACGGCAGTTTCAATTAAGAAGAATCTACAGTTGCCTCAAACCAAGGAGAAGACGGTGAGTGGAGATGCTGAAGTAAACATGGTCAAGGAATCTGTGCTTCAAACTGATATGCCAACAGTAGTAAGCAGAGAGCCAACCAATGTCGAGAAGTTCAACATATCAAGGGAAGACTCCCTTCAACAGTCCCACCAAAACCACCTAAGCGAAGATTGTCAAGTTTGCTGGGGCAAAGGGGAACACGCCACAAAAGATTTGGGGTTCAGATACGAGAGAGAGCTGCGAACCGCAGCCATTGATGCAAGGGTGCCAAGTTCGCCAAAGTTGCTGCCAACTCGATCGAAAGATGCCAACTACAGATACGCAGTGTGCAACCGATGTGTCACCAAAACCACCAAGGTGCCTACGATAGAGATGCTTCAATGCCAAACACAAAAGGAGGTCATCCAACTATCAAAGTGCCATCCCCAAGAGCTGTCTTTCAGCAACCATTAACACAAGAGGAGGTGTTCAACATTATAAGTAGGTGCAAGCCTCCAAGGCCGCCAACTACAACACTATTGCGAACCAAGTCGTGAATGATGCACCGTGTTTGTGCCGCAAGGAGATGCCCTGGTCCTTGAAGCCTTACGAAGATCAAACTCTTATCATGGTGACGGGTTCTGATGCACCATCTTTTGACCTCGGCATAGATGGTGATGCTCCAAAGACTCGCTCCAAGCAGAAGAAGCCGGTGTGATCAAGCATCGATGAGTGTGAGTTAGACCCAAGCAGCTGTGAATGAAGGATGTGATGCTGCTGATGCGGCAAGGCAATAGCTCAAGAACTAGATGTTGGTTCACCGAGAATTGCCACACCCGATATGCAGAACGAACTTGGCACGAGCAGTTCTTCGGGGCCACCTCTTGCACGAAGACGAGGAGGGTAAGAAGGCTCGCAGCATCTCAAAGGTCTCCATTCATCGACTACAACAAGAACAAGACTTTCAGCACCAATGAGTTAGTGAACAAGCTTTACGCTGCCCTCTTGTATTGGGTCGCATCACAAAGGAGCAGATGATGCAGCTACCAGTAAACTAACTCCCCACAGCCTACATACATATCTTTTTCATTTGCATAGTACCGCCACTTAGTTGCACGTAAAGCATAGTATGTTGCATGTATCAGGGCTTTTAGTTGCACACGTTCTTTTTCATTTTCATGCACACGTAACAGAGCTAACTTGTCTTTTATTGCTTTCAAAAAAATCAGCCCCGAGATAATCGTATGGTGCTTTCTACATTTCTTTAAAGGAGTTAGTTGATTCGATGAAGCCGGTTCAATGGTTGTCAAAAATTGTTATCGAGACCGGAATCTTACACATAATGGATAACTTACCGTAAGGGTCAAAGAAGGTTGTTATGCCACTGAGGTTTTCGTAAGTTTTTCCAAAACCTTCTTTTTACTCTCATCTTTGTTCTCGAGCACTTTTTCGCTTGACCATTTGAGGGAGGCCTTTCACCTACTAAGGAGTTTTGAGCCATGTTTTATAATCTCTGCAGATAAATTTACAGCAAGGGATCCACAATGTGAATGAGATGAACAAGATGTTTGATTACAAGAACCGCCTCGACAAGAAAGACTTGGTGAGTATTGTGCCCACATCATCAATCTTTTTTAGTTGGCACCCACAGATGTCCAGCTTGCACATGACACATCGTTAGTTGGCGATACTTGTTGCAACCCGCTTTTAACTTGACCAAGTCTTTTACTGTTTTTCTTAGCTACATCTTGTATTTGTGTTCGAAATCGCTCACGCTTGCAGGTCATGCTGCCGCTGTCGAAAAGCGATTTGAGGGTTGGCATCACCTATAGGCGAACAGACAAACAAGTCGTTGTGTTTATCTTTTGATGCTCGAACTAACACAAGATGCGAACTAGGTAGCCTGTTCGTGCAACTGAGCACCATGATGTGTGCAATTGAGCTGACGACCTAGTTTGATGGGGAGTTGGGGCAGGTAATTACCTAGACGACGAGCCCCCGAAGGCTCTGTAGGGTCATTGGGAGGAGCATGGTTGAGGAGGTGGCGGAGGATGCCGTGTACAGCCTGGAGGGGAGGAGGTCCTTGAGGGTTGACATCACATATATGCATAATGGAAAAATAAGTTAGCTGTGTTATCTTGATGCTTGAACTAACACAGCAGCGAATTAGGCAAGATGTTCTGTCCAAGTGGCTACCATGGTGTGTGCAATCAAGCACAATGATGTGTGCAATCTGAGTTACACGCCTAGTTAGATCAGGAGTTGGGGCAGGTAATTACCTAGATGATGAGCCCCGATTGCTGCTCGGAGGTGGAGGAGGTCTCGAGGGTTGCCATCATCGATGGCCCCTGCAGCAGTCGGTTTTTCTTTTCTTGGACTTGTTCAGTGGCCGATCTCGATGCGTGCTGCACGATATGCTTGTATACAATAGCTTGTGCTGGATCGAACCACTGCAAACTTTGCTAGTTTCCAAAATCGTATATCATGTTCCTCTCCTTATCCGCTTCTTTGATTGAGGAGGCATTTCATCCGTTGCTCATAACCAGTCCTCGGCGACTAGGTACAGCAGAGGTGTCCACCGCTTAGCAGGTACCTTTCCGTATGACATCAACGCCAACATGGGTGAACACCTTGAGGATGTGGCAACAGAGGATGCCGCCCTTGTCCATTTTACAACGCCTACACAAATAGGAACCTCCTCCACCCTTGCCTACACCAAGTAGTTTCGAGAACCATATTTCGCAACAAATTCCTGGTTCGGTCTCGAGCTCAAACGCATCAAGATAACTTGGAATGCATTATAACGCCCAATCAGCTCAAACTCTTCTCTAAACTTGCGGTAAAGGTCTCTAGTATAGGTTTTGTAAGCTTTCTTCTATTGGGAAGTTGGACCACAACTCAATCTCAAGGTGTTGTGTCCTGTAATCATTGCAGCCTTCCTTGGCAAGGATGTGGTTCAGATTTTTCATATTGCTTGACGAGTTCAGCATTGACTTGTGTGGGTTCACATATCTTTTGAGGACGGCGTTGAACCCCTCACTACGCTGTGTAGACTGGAGGAAGGGAAAGAACCTGTGTTTGAAGTAGCACGGCACCCAAGTTGACCGTATTCGCACAACTTCTCAAAGTGCGTGTGTCATAGCCTCATACTTCATCATTAACCCAGCCCAATTCTGCTCAAACTCGTCTATAGTGAAGCTGAAGTCAACACACTTGTTGAAATCATCGAGAGTCCTGGATTCCGCACAAGCAACCAACCAACCTTTTCCCGAGCCTTTTTCATGATGTGCCATCGACAACAACGGTGCACGGTGGTTGGAAAGATGCTCAGTATTGACTGCCTCATCGCACCATCCGATCGGTGATGAAGTTGTCGAGGTTTGCCATCCATAGCCTCTAGGAATGCTCCAAAGACCCAATCAAAGCTCGATGCCAACTCCTGCCTCACAAACGCAACCCAGATGAAAGATTGGCCATGTCGGTTTATTCCTATGAAGGGCGCGAAAGGCATATTGTACAAGTTGGTCATGTAGGTGGTGTCAAACGATATGCAATCGTGGTACGCCTCCGTATAAGCTTTTCGAGCTAAGCCGTCTACCCAAAATATGTTGACAACTCTGTCCTCTTCATCATATTTCACCTTATAGAAGAAGTCTGGATCGGTTTTTTGTATATCCTTGAAGTGCACAATTGTCTCAATCAGATCACCCTCCTTTGTGTCATCTCTACGGAAACTTGTACAAAGATTTGTTATTGCCTTTGGTCCGAACGGCACCATCATCTCAGATCCATAGAACTCTGCCATTACATGCATCATTCGTCCTGCATAATACAAAATCAAACAGTATATCCTTTTTTTAGTTGCACAAATGCGCACATCCAGCTGCACAGTAATAGGACACGTGTTGGCATAGAAGATAATCACAGGAAATGGACACCTAGCTGCACCTTTTTAAAAACACTTTGTACAGTAAAGACAATCTAGTTGCACAAGAAGCACCAAAAGTGAAATATAAAAAGCATGGGAAGTTGGACAGCAGTTGCATAGTTAAGCCATTTCAGTTGCACAAGAGTACCATAACAGTTGCACATCGGACTGCCTAGAGGGAAACTTAATTCTTCAAGGGATATAGAAAACACCACACCTGTAGTCAAGTTGCAGTTATACAAGATGCGCAGAACTCCTTTTCATCGGTGAGATGCCTTGGTGGGATCTCAAGTATTTGGACAATGAAGGTTTGTTCACGAGTGGATGATTGTGGTCACGAACAAAGTGCGTCACCTCCCATCGCCCATCTATCAGCTTCACCAACATTTTCGCTTTGCATTCAGTCGCTTTATTGTCTCGCTTATGCTTTCTTCTTCTTCTTACTAGTACCACCTCCTCTTCAGCAAATATTGAGGTTCTTCTTCCATCTCCTCATCATCATAATGATGTTGGATCTGAATAGGGTCGTAAGGAGGAGCCTCAGCCCTCCATCATCAGCTTTGGGCTTTTGAATTTGTTGCAGCAAAACTGTTGTTTTATCAATTCATTGGTGCGTGTGACCGCTCTAGAGGTGTTCATCTTGATAGAGAAACCCATCCGTAAGTGCGAATCGTTGTAGTGATCCTTAGCAATTTGAAGGCTGTCAAACCTCATGCCAACATAGGGTTCCATAGGTTGAGAACCAGCCTCATCCTCTCCTTCTTCTACTTGCACAGCTCCGTCAATAGCCCGAGCTCCTAGCTCAGTCCTGGTTGGACCAGAACATTTGCCTCGGTTCCTGTGTCATCAAGAGTATGGCTCTCGACGCAAAGACACCACTACAGGGCACCACTGGCTGATGACTGGCCTGCCACATTGTCATGGCCCGTAGGGTTACCATCATGACTTGCCTGCGTGTAGTAAACAGATCGACCATTTTCTGTCCAGTTTCTTGTTGTATGTGGTTGTGCTGATCCATATCATGAGGAAGCTCATTCAGATCTGGAGGCAACTCATTGAGATCAAGCATTTTTTCCTTTGTTTTTGGATGCTGCACACACTCCTGCACATATATAAAAAGAAGAAATTGATGTCATCAGTTGGTAACCACAGAAAACTGTGTTTCAAACAACGTAAAAGCAACATGACCGTAGTATAATCTTTTATTATAACAGTTATGAATTTTTTGTTTGCACAGAGTTGTTATGTTAGTTGCACAGTTTGCAGTAAATAACTGCAAGAGCATGACTTCTTTTGCTACAGAGTTTTTCTTACCTTTTCCGCTTTTTGTTTTGTTGCAATGATTTGTAGGTTTTGTTTGCAAGGAGCTCTTTTCAGATTTTTCTGCACATAATTGGATGCTACATTTGAGAAGGAAAATCCAGGTGAAAGAAGAAAGAAGAAGTGGAGGACAGATTATAGTTAATATGGTTCTAGATCTGGTATATTTGAACATATTAATATGGTTTGGAATAGGTGTGGGACCAGAATATATGCGTGGGACAAGATTATGTGTGTGAATATGTTAATATGGTTTGTGGCTTCATCAGCCATGGACAAAAGTTCCTATGTTTTTCCTCTTGCAGTACAGATTTGTGGTTTTCGCTAGAATAGACGTCTCAATTTCCAGGATTTCCACTTGGCCAGCATACATATTCAGTTGGACATTCAATGCTTTTAGTTGGCTAGAATAGATGTCTCAGCTGGCCAGGTTGCATTTTTTTCAGTTTGTGGCCAACATGCATGTTCAGTTGGACAGTTAATGCATTCAGTTGGCTAGAATCGATGTCTTAGTTGCCTAGAATATATGTCTTAGTTGGTCATCAGTTTTTGGCCAACATGCATGTTTAGTTGGCCAGGAAACGTGTTTTTTTATTTCCACATATAATACATTTTTTCCAAAGTGTTCACTCAGAAACATGTATTGCCAAATATATGTTTAGTTGGCAGGATACATGTTCAGTTGGCTGGGATGCATGTTCAGTTGCACATTTATGAATTTTTCGTTGCACATGTTCAACAAAGCATTGGGCAGTCAATTTTTTGTTCATTCTGCAAACAATAACTAGAAGTTGGCTTTAATCCTGTTTTAATTGGCCAGAGAACTTGTTTTTAGTTGGCTTGTTTTAACACATCCAGGTGGTAGTTTTTGGCATGTTTAACACATCCAGCATGTTTAACATCTGGTGTGATGTGTCAGATTCACCTCTTTTTCCTGTTGCACTACAGATTTGTGGTTTTCGCTAGAATAGACGCCTCAATTTTCCAGGATTTCCACTTGGCCAGCATACATATTCAGTTGGACATTCAATGCTTTTAGTTGGCTAGAATAGATGTCTCAGCTGGCCAGGTTGCATTTTTTGCAGTTGTGGCCAACATGCATGTTCAGTTGGACAGTTATTCATTCAGTTGGCTAGAATCGATGTCTTAGTTGCCTAGAATATATGTCTTAGTTGGTCATCAGTTTTGGCCAACATGCATGTTTAGTTGGCCAGAAAACATGTTCAGTTCCACATATCTACATTTTTTCCAAAGTGTTCACTCAGAAACATGTATTGCCAACTATATGTTTAGTTGGCAGGATACATGTTTAGTTGGCCAGATACATGTTCAGTTGGCTGGGATGCATGTTCAGTTGCACATTTATGAATTTTTCGTTGCACATGTTCAAGAAAGCATTGGGCAGTCAATTTTTTGTTCATTTTGCAAACAATAACTAGAAGTTGGCTTTAATCATGTTTTAATTGGCCAGAGAACTCGTTTTTAGTTGGCTTGTTTTAACACATCCAGCATGTTTAACATCTGGTGTGATGGGTGTGATGTGCCAGATTCACCTCTTTTTTGAAGCAGATTCTCCATGGATCCATGAAGAAGGGGGAAGTGAAGTGGAGAGGGGGCTTACCTGCTCGATCTTACTGCCTGGTATGGCTCTGACCACCCTGCCCTTTAGATCTTGAAGCAGCTCCTTCTACTTTGGGGCTCCCATGGCGGCTGTGTAGGAGGAGGAAGATGGGCTGGGGCAATTGCATTTGGATCTGTTTCTGCGAAGAAGAAGGCAGCCTCGGTGGGCTGAGGCGGGGAAGCGATGGGTGGATTCTGCAACCTGGGCAGATCCTCCTTCTTTCGTGAGGAAGAAGATAGCCAGGCGCAGTTTGGGGAGGGTGCACGGATCCCGCTGGGACTGTTTCTCCTGCTTTCCTCCTTTTCGCCGAGGGGACCAGGTGATTTTTTTTGTGGTGGCCGCTGGCTAGCGATCCCGGCGGCCGGCCGCTTCCTCTTTCGCCGAGGGACCAGGTGGTTTTTTTTCGGTCGCTGGCTAGCGATCCCAGGGCGGCCGGCCGCCCACTAGACGCGTCCTATAATTAGCCTACCCCTTCAACACCCCTTCTTCCTCCTCTGCCTGTTGTCGTGCTCCAAGGCACGCTACAGTGCACTGCAGCGGCACGCCACCACAGTTTGTGGTGGAGAGAGGTCCGTGCGTTACTTCCGTAATTATTTTCCGTAGAAGACAACTTTGGCTCGCGCAGGCTCAGCTATCGTTGTTGGCCACTTGCCCGTAAGTAACGAGCACACACTGGAGACGAGACCAGTTCACCTTGGTTGCATGCTGAACTGAAACTAGTCAGTGCGTATGACCTCGCAAAGTCGTGTCATCGTGTGGTGTGGCTACATCGCCTTGTTGCAGCCAAGAGCACGAACCTATGGTTCATGTATTGCCCTGATGAAATGTCCCCAAAACAAGAGGTAGTGTGCCTGCATGCACCTTGAATTTGATCCATGGACCTGTCACGTCCCGTTGCGGTCCTCGTTCTCGCCGTCGTCGCCCTCTGCCTCCCGTGCGCGTCGGCCGAGGACCAGCTGGCCGTC
This sequence comes from Aegilops longissima, assembly GCA_021605205.1. Taxonomy (NCBI): domain Eukaryota; kingdom Viridiplantae; phylum Streptophyta; class Magnoliopsida; order Poales; family Poaceae; genus Aegilops; species Aegilops longissima. Next base: position 12,202 of record JAHIAM010008502.1, read on the forward strand.
GGGGACAAGCTCCCGGCCGGGAAGATCATCGTGTCCGATAGCGGCGCCTTCGGCCTCGGCTTCTTCTCCCCGGACGACTCAGCCGCCGCTCCCGCGACACGGTGGTACCTCGGCATATGGTACCACAGCATCCCTGGGCCTCGTACCGTCGTCTGGGTGGCCAACCGAGACGCCCGGCCGCCGGCGCCCGACTCTCGCTCTGGCCAACGGTTGCAGCCTCGTCCTGTCCGACGCCGACGGCCGCGTGCTCTGGACCACGCCCGGCGTGGGCAGATCGTCCTCGCAGGCGGCGCCAGCCGAGCCGGGAACGACGGCAACCTGCTCATCCAGCTGCCGGACGGCACGGTGGTGTGGCAGAGCTTCGACCACCCGACGGACACGTTCCTGCCAAGGATGGAGGTGCGGCTGAGCCACCCGGGCAAGGCTGGCTGGCTCGTGTCCTGGAGGTCTCCACGCGACCCGGCGCCGGGGCCCTTCTCCCACGGCCTGGACCCCGGCTCGTCGCTGCAGCTGCTCATGTGGAACGGCACGCGCCCCTACTGGCGCAATCCGTCTGGACGGGGCACGACGTCTCCACCAACTACATCAGCGCCGGCACGGTCAACACGGCGGTCGTGGCCTCCGAGGAGGAGATCGCCATCACCTTCACCGTCCCTTCGGTGCATCTGTGGCGAGTAAGTATTGCCTCAATGTGTACGTATGTCACAAGTGAGACAAGCGAAGATTAGTTTTTCCCTTTCAAATGCTTTGGAGCACATAGTTCTTCACTTATAGATGTATTGTAATTATGATTCTTTCTTTGTTTAACATGACATGAACATGTGAGTTCTAGTAAATCTTTTTTGCTACTACACCTTATATTAGCAAGAATTGACTTCCTTCCAATGATGTGGTGGTGAACCTCTCATCCGTCTTCAATGCTCTCTGAACCGTGTGGGATCGGTTCTTCCTCCCACTAACCTTACTGTTTCCGATGGGGCCACACTGTTTTTTTTTACTTCATTCTCCTCGGCAGCACAATTTGATCGTCATTTTGTTGCAGCTATACGGTCGTTGTGGTTACATAACACCGTTTTAAATATTGGTTCCCTATTTTAACAACGCATAAAATTTCTTCCTTATCTAACACCATGTGTTTTTCCCTTTCTAACACATCCATCGGTTCTGTTAGGAGAAACAGTTAAATTCTGCATTGACCGATGTCAGTTTTTTCTAGTTGGACGAAATTGCCCCGTCCGTAATAAGCAGGAGAACAAGAAAAACAAAGCCCAAACCGGCCTCAATATCTCTCCGAGTCCTGACCCCGTGACCTGTGCTTCTTTCCCTTTCGTCCAACCCGCACGGCAGGCGAACCCTAGCGGCAGCGGGGTTTGGGAGCTATGGATAGGGCGTTGCTGCGGATGGAGACAACGCCGGGAAGACCACCGAGCGCTGGCGGTCAGGCC
>JAHIAM010008504.1:0-10671 GCA_021605205.1 Aegilops longissima
CTTGACCCCCCGGGTGGTGATGGCCGCTGGTGGATCACGGGTCTCTGAGCCATAAGGCAGCGAGCCAAGCTTGAGTTCTGGCGAGCTGCATGATGTCGTGAGTCCCGCATAGGCTCGTGGCTCCTTGGCGGTGATTTCAACATGATCGTCTCGGTGGCGAGAAGAGCAATGCAAATCTTAACCACCGTGTCATGGGTCGATTCGATGTTTCATTCTGATGAGGAGCTTGGGACTTATACATGCACAGCCGCCGTTATACTTGGTCTACGGCGTGACAACGATCTGGTCCCTGCGACCGCATCCTGCACCTCGGATGGGAGATCGCCCGCACTTGCCTGTTTTAGATATGCCTAGAGGCAATCATGTATGATGATATTTCCTATGTGTTTATGAATAAAGATAGTCCTTGCACATTATCAATGATGTGTATCAGCAAGTACATGACTTGTTTGTGGGACTATGCATTGTATGATGTTGTCCTAAAGGTCCCTAGTCGAAGGCACATGTGGGCGCTTGCGAACTAGACTAGCATATGACCGATCGATGGCTTGGTCTCACTAACCATGGGCATTGGATGCTAACCACATAATATGGACTTGGAAAGGCTGGTGGATTGCGTGGTGTCCAGTCGAATAAGGTCCAGTCGGACGAGACCCAACTATGAGGCGCGATATGTCATCTGTGAGTCTCTAGTACAACATCGTTCTATGTCCTAAGACCTGGTGGCGCATGTATTGGGATGGTGCGGACTTGCTTTGGGCCGACCAAACACTACTCCGTGTTGGGTAGTTACAAAGGTAGGTTTGAACTTGTCGGACCCATCTTTGCGAGGCATGGTGGAGCAAGATGGGATTGCCCCTCCGACCGGGAGAGATATACTCTGGGCACCTCGTGTGATCCGACCGGGATAAGCATGGCCATGCGACAAGGATTATGAGATAATCCGGATTATGGTGGTATCCTGGAGCGAGAAAGAGGTCGTGCTAGCACAAGGATGCGATCTGCGCCTTGGCCGACAACATATATCTGCGACAAAGGAGCAGAAGTGTAGCGGATGGTTATGCAGATAACCACCCGGTTATATTAATTAACCTCTCGTTGATCTGGACCGTCCTAAAACAAAAATTAAAAATAAAACAAGCGATAAAAAGTTTAGAAAATAAATTCTAAAATGTTAGGGGTTGACTAATGTAGCTAACCTAATATTGGTGGGTGCACTAATTTTTGTAAATGCTCTAGCATGATTAAATAAAATAAAAACAGAAAGGAAAAATAATAAAGAAAAACAAAATAAAACAATGGAGGAAGACCACAGCGCCAGCCCTCCCCTCCCACTTGGCCCGTTCCCTTTTCCCTGGGCGGCCCAGCCTCGGCCCGACCATGACCACCCCCCACCCCTGCGGCTAACCTAGCCGCCACCCCTCCTCCCGCGCCCCGCTCCCCTCTCTCCGATTGGATCGGCGGAGATCCGACCGACCGGCCAACCCGTCGTCCCCACCTCGTCGGCCCCCGCCCGGCCCCGCCGGACCTCCCTCCTCCCGTCGCGCTGAAGCCCCCTCATCCCTCGTCGCCCCAGCGGGCACCCTTGTGGTCGGGCTCGCCTCGCCCTCCCCGTGGCTTCCCGACCTCCTCCCAGCGGTCTCCCCCCATCGAGCCCCCGGCGAGACCCTACCCCATGAGGCCCCTCTCTTCCCCTTCCCCGTCGGCGCCTCAGCCCTGCGGTTCCCCGCTCCCTCTCTCTCGTCGGCCTTGTGGACCAGCCCGTCGCGGATTCGGTCGCCAGCACCCGCTCGCCCCCGTTCCTCTCCTTCCTCCCCCTGGGACCCGGCCGGCCGCACATGGTCTCCCCTTCCTCCCCTCCTGGCGACCCTCGGCCTAGCGCCCCAGTTCCCCCCGTTCGGCGCCCTCGCCGCCCGACCGAGCCCTCGTCCCCACCCTGGGCGCTCGGCTGACCCGAACCACCCCGCTCGTCGCCCAGGCTCATGGCCTGCTTCCATGGCCCGGCCAGCCGTGGCCCTCGGCAGGCGCCCGATGCCTCGGCGCCCACAGGTCGCGCCGATCCGCCGAGCAGCCCGTTGAGCATCGCCCATAACGCCTTAGATTGAGCCTCGACCAGAGCGTGGGGCCCCTAAAAAAAAACAAAAAGAAAGTTTTAAATTAAAGCAGAAATTAAAATGGAAATAAAATGAATTAAGTTAATTAACTAAATAATTTAATTAATTAATTAAGTAATTAATTAAACTAATTAATCAATTAATTAACCTAATCATTAATTAACAATTAAGTATTGTTAATTTAATCGATTAGGTTAATTAGCCATTAGTGAATGACATCGGGACCCACACATCGAGGTTGACTCGTCAACCACTTTGTTGACAGCGTCGCATGACATCATCTTGATTCATAAATGCATTTTCGAAATTAATTAAATAATTAATTAAATTCCAAATTAATAAAATCTTTTGAAAATCATATCTTTTAATCGTAATCGGATTAAAATATTTCCAACATGAAAGTTGCTCGAGCGGCAAGGCGAATCCGGATCGCATCGTTCGTCCACCACGTCTCTAACCTATCCGAACCTGCAAACTTTCCTCTCGGTTCATCATGCGGCGGGCGTCCGGCAGGAAACTTCGGATGTTTCCCCCTAAACATACCCCATACCACGTTAGAACACGCCTAGCATCGCTTCTTGGCATTCATGCATCGTTATGCATCATTACCTTGTATTCATTTTTCTTCCCCCTTCTCTCTCGGTAACTCTGAGACCGGCCATTTCGGTGGCGGTTCGACTACGGTGTTGGCGACCCTCTCTTTGCGAGCAAGGCAAGCCCACTTGCGACCGACCTCGAGGTCAAGCCTCTGTTCCGTGCCATCCTGGATCGGTATCTGGCACACGGTACATCAATGTATATATCAAGTCAATCACATGTATAAATAACGTAAAAGATATATACCTCATAATCTGTGGAAACAATAAGCGGGTGTGGAGTCCCATCACGCCATCGGCGGGTTAGTGTGAACCGTAACCCATATCGTAACTCTTACTCGTCGAGGAAATATCGCAACATGATACGTTGCAGCCGTGTGTCATACATTGAATGTAGGCAAGATCACAAATGAAAGCGGATGATAAAACTATACTATATGCAATATGGCTTTATCGTATCTGAATTTTGTTTGCGTAAAGCTGGTTTTATTTTACCTACATCAAAGGAATAAAATGAAGCCGTACTATGGGTTTTTTGTCATGACATGGTTCCGTAAGATGTCTCATAGCCCAAAATCATCATAAGTTGCCCACAATTAAGTTATCAATCCGGTGTTGAGAGTTGAGATGATCCAAGTCGGCTCAAATTGTCAAAGGGACCTTCGATTAGGTTTAAACCCTCTGCGGAGGTTTGTACACTTTACCCAAAGATTGATCCCTCTTTTCGTTCGCCGGGTGTTTGAGAACAAGATGCAAAACATGGTCTTCCAAAGAGTTCCTCGACCATTGTCGGTACCCATCCAATCCTGTAGTTCAACCTAGCATCCCAGAGTCCCTAAGGTCAACCAACGAGCCATAATGACTTGCGGTTGCCGGTAGGGGCTGAAGTATTCTTCCGTCTCTTTAGTGGGTGAAGCTTTCCGCAAGATGTCATGGCGCTTCTCCACATCCGGCCAACCTGGTTTCTCGGTGCTCGCAATCCTTCACCCAGTGTGTGTATTGAATTCTTGTCTTGAGTCTTGAAATCTTGGGCCTTGAAGATGGGTCCTTGCAGATCCATCATGGATTTATCGTCATTGGGTAGTCCTCCATCTTCACCACTCTCGATCACTCATAAAACCCGTCTACTAAGCGTAGCATTAAATAAAATAACGTCCGGGCTTGGTAACAGGGTGATGGGTTCCTACCTCATGCATACTACTCAACTACAAAATTTCAATAACACTCTTGAGGGTGGTTGCAAAGGTGCCACTAAATGCAATAAAACATAGGTAAAAAGCATGGTCAAGTGAACTTGCCTTGTTGGCGATCTTGAAAAAACTAGGGTTCGTGTAGCAATCTTGCACCCAAATTCTAGGGCAAACAATAACTATAATAAGCACATAGCATACATAACATAACAAAGTAACACCAAAACCAACAAAACAAAACCCAAGGAAAACTTAAAGAAAAAACAACTCAAAGTTTTCCTACTTCAATTAACAACAAAATAGTTTTATATAACAAAATTTCTTAACATCACCTAATCATGGTTTTATGTTAACTAAACAGAAAATATTTCATTAAGCAACTAGGGCAAAAAAATTAAATAAAAATCTATTATGAAACTCCCGGAATAAAAAACAAGCTTTAATTCAAATCTGATCTAACTCAATTTTATAAATCCAAACATAGACAAATTATATATTTTGGAAACTACAAGAAAATTGTGATCTAGCATAAAAGAATCAGATCATTGGACTTCTAGATCAAAAGTTATAAGCTAAACAAACGGAACTAAATCTGTTCGAATAAATCTGAAAACACGGAGTTACACATTGTGAGGCAGAGATGGCAGGAAGAGAAGGCGATGTGGAGGCTGCTCGGCGGGGTGAGGTCGCGAGGTGGGGTGGCGGAGGAGGGTGGGCGCTTGGGGAGGTGGCGCTGGGCGATGGGAGGTTCGGAGAGCTCACAGTGGCGTTCTAGGCAGGGAAAAGGAGCGGTGGCGAGAAGGCTACGGGCAGGGAGGCGTGGTGATGGGAAAAATGGAGCGAGGAGAGGAGGGGTTTTATAGGCGGTCTCGGGAGGCTGGGATGGAAAAGCGAGGGAGATCGGGAAGGTGGAGTTTCCTGCCTCCATGGATATGGAAAGCTTATGTAACGTGAGAGGAAACAGAGGAAGGAGATGATCTCTTGTTGGGCTAGAATAGGAAAGTGCTTAATGGGCCAGCAGGTTTTCCTAATAAAAGCGATTCCATTCCTATTTTAAAATTAGAAACTAAAACAATAAAAAATCAAATCAATTCGGAATAAAGAGTTTTTATATACTAAATTTATCGAAAAATAAAATGTAGATGATGAGCATTATTCCAGGCCAAAATAAAACTTAAAAAAATGTTTTCAGAAAATCCCTAAAGGCTTTATTTCTTTTTGCAAATAATTTTTAAATAAAAACTTTGGTTTTCTTGGCTCAAATATTTTCAAAATGCCCCTGATTTTGGAGGTCATTTTCCTCCGCTCTTTCTTGCTTGCAAGAATTTATTTTCGATATTTCTCGGGGAAGAAAAATAGAAAGCAAGTGCAAATATTTGAAAAATTAAATTGCAAAACTCCGTTCAAATTCTTTATAGTTGAAGAAGTCATGTCATCTTCTCTCATTGATTTTAATAGGATGAATTTGAATTTACGGAGAAGGGAAAGTCATTTTATTCCTCTCTTCAAAAGTTTTGAAAAGGTTCAAATTTCACTCAAGTTTAATTCACTCAAGCAAACAAACAAACAATTCAATTAATTATATTAACATTCCAAAATTTGGGATGTTACAAACCTACACACTTAAAATGAATCTAGTCCTCGAGATTGAAGAAACTAACAAGAAAGGTTAGGGGTTGGGGTCTTCTAGCAAATGTCTTGGTCGGAAAGGTCGGGGTGCTACCACACTTAAAACAAGGTCATGGTTCCAATAAACTCAGATATTCCTCGGAGGGCTGACAATGTATGTCTCTTCACCTATCTTACAATAGCTCCTCTGTCGAAGCATAGAGTTTTCCTCAAAGCTTGGGTGGTTCGTCAAAGTTGAAGTTAATCGGTGGATCTTCTTAGTGATGGATCTGTCCATTCTAAACAACTATTGAAACACTCATGGTGGTCTACAATTTATGGTTTTCTCCTGCAGAAAGCAGTTGAGGTTGAACCTCACCGTATAACCTCGTTTGGCGTTTGCATGTTGGGTTCCATCGTCCTACCATTTTATGGTTTTATGGCTTATCGCGTCGACACTCTTCTAAGTTTTTCAAGGCTCTCGATTTTCCATCAACATATGATAGTTCATGATAGAAGTCTCGGTATGGGGGCCAATCCATCCCGTGCTTGAATCATTACCACATATTAAATATCGAATCCGTGTTTTAACACTTGGGCATACTCACAAGCATTGCGAATTTCTCTTGTTCTCGGTGAGTTAGTATAAATCCATGGTTTCGCAGCCAAACAAAACATCTATCGTTACTTCACCACTCTCGGTTTTTGCGTAACCTCCTGAAGCGTAGCTGATTGGATCTGATTCTTCCAAATTTATTCCTTTATCAAGGTTACAACGGTTCCTTCTCAAAATCCGGGCACTGTGGGTTATGGCCCACTTCAACACTAGTGCAGCTTTAACTCATCCTTGGAGTAACTCTCTTGTTACACCTCCTTAAATCCAGTAGTACTCTGTTTCTTCATACCATCATATCAAAACAAAACTCCAACTTATTTTGTCCGACTTCCTTCTATGGCCGTCATGAATAACACTTTCTTTCTTCATTGATCTGGCTTTATAGAGTACTATGACCAAAAAGTGCACAAGTTTATCCATAAAATCTCATTAATCTCATATCAATCTTTCATTACATCCTTAACCATTTTAGTAAATCCAAATTCAAAAAGTACTTGTTACAAATGCGCCACCCACATGATTTGGTATGGTGGGACATTACTTCCAACTTTTTATTTATCCTCCTCGAAGTTCTTGATCCAAGGAATTGTGCGACATGAGCCTTGAAATCTTCAATCTTCTTTTCATCATGGTGGTCTTGAGCTTCACCTTCATCATCTCTGCATGCACTTGCAGGTATTCCAGGGTATACAGTCTTGCTTCAAGTATTTCTCCGATCGTATGGCTTCCATGGCTGCTTCACGACGCATCGAAGAAAGTTGCTTGTGCACGTGAAATGAAAAATCTGCCCCATCATTTTGGGCAAACTCCTTTCAAATGGTGGAGTGTCCTCCACATACCAAAGTTCCACTCCCTTATGCATGAAGGGGTAGCCTTTGAGCGCATCTCCTTCAAGGTGAATATGCTTCATCATGTCCTTAGGATCTTGGGTAATCATGATCACTTGTCGGGGTCATGATGGTTTCGGACCTTAAGGAAAGACTCGTAAAGTGTCGTCATCTGCGGTTGTAAGGAAATGATGCTCGAAATTAAGGTACTTATCTCCTGGGGCACACATTCATATCATCCAAACAAAACTTCAAACTCAATTTCCAATTTCCTTTTATGCATCACAACTCACCTTCTTCCATGTTCATCAAATATTAATTTCCAAGATAAAATATGACAACCCTTAAAGCTTTTCAGCATGTGACATTACAACTTTATTGAGTCATGAACTATTACAATCTGGTAATCTATTACATAATTCAACTCATTGAGCTCATGAAAATGAAATTGCTTTCTACTCTTATTATCCATATCAAAATTCCAACTACTCAACTCCAGCTTTCATCTTGTCGGGACATTTAATAGCATAATGTCCTGCCTCCTTGCAGGAAAACAAATGACTTCCGACATGTCGGGGCTTCTTTGTGATTATCCGGGCTCCTTGGATTCTTGGCTTCTTTTACGGCATTTACTAGCGTAATGACCTAAATCCTTCACTAACGGTGATATGACTCAAGTCCTTCTCTGCCAAAAATTGTGTGCTCTGGGTTGCCTTCCTTTTCTCTTCCTGGATTTCTCTGTAATGATCGAGTTTCTATCTCCCGGGGTCAAACTTCACTTCTGTCGGGAAATATCCTGGATACTCCTTTCTTTCCTTGGTGCAATCTTGTGAAAATGTCCTTCTTCTCCACATGAATAGCGAGGCATTGGAGTAAAATCTGTTGAGACCTTCTCCATCAGGTCTTCAACACTTTCATCATTCTTGGTTCTTCTAGATCTTCCTTGAGGGCTTCTTTCATTCCATCTTCGGTTGGAATAGTTTGTTGCACCGTGGAGTAAATGTGACCTTTGGGGTAGTGGGTGGTTCCTTCACACGGAAGCAAGTCCACAGCTAGTTGGGCATTCCTCGGTGGGTGTTTCTCCTCACAATGAGGCATCCATCTTTGTGTTCCTCGGGTGTGTCCTATTTCTCCATAAATCTTGGACAAGGTTTACTTCTTGGCATCATTGTGCTTCGGATAAGGCGTGATTTCAACGTGTCTTCTTGAATTCCTCCCAAGTTCTTGCTCCATTAAATCCTGTATGGCTTGGTGCATGTTCCACCAGGTTGCACACTTTACAAGGTATTGAAGCATATTGAACCTCATACTTCCTTGAAACCAAATTGCTCCGAAGTGATTTTCCATTTACGCATCCATAGCTACGCCTCCTGAGTCTTGATCGAAGAATATCAGTCAACTTCATTCATCATCTATGGGGTTCAAGGGTTTAGGGTGAGATGAGAGAGGTGGGGAGGATATACACAAATACAAACATTAGTTTTTGAAAAGCAGGTTTTATTTTGGGTGTCGGAAAACATCAAACAAATGACAGCTCACAAATCCCATCTAACGTGGGTGTATAACAGGGTTTGGTCTTCTAAAGGTCAAATAATTCTTGAGATCCTTCAAGTCTTGAGTCTTCAACTGTTGTAGCTTCTAATGGAGAAATCCTCTTTACTCGAAGGGATCATCGGTTCTCGATATCAAATCCTTCTTGGGCGTCTTGATTGATCCTTCAAAAGGAAAAGGGTATATTCTAACTATTTGAGGTGAGAGGGTCTACTTGATAAAATCAGAAAAGGGAGTAAAGATCCTTTTGAAAATAAAGTTTTAGAATTTCCTGTCCTAGGGCTTTCCGATTTCTAGAGGTCACGTCTCTGATCAACATGTGCTCGATACCATTTACGATGGCGACCCGACCTCGAGGCAGTCAAGCCTCGTGTATCTCGTGCCATCCACTGGATCAGTATCTTTGCACTACGGTACATCAATGTATATATCAAAGTACAATCACATGTATAAATAACGTAAAACTGATATATACCTCATAATAATCAGCGGAAACAATCAATGCGGTGTGGAGTCCCATCAACGCCATCGGCGAGGTTGAGTGTAGACCGTAACCCTATGTCGTAACTCTTACTCGTCGAGGAAATATCTGCAACATGATACGTTGCAGCCGTGTAAGTCGATTACATTGAATGTCTGGCAAGATCACAACATGAAAGCGGATGATAAAACTATACTATATGCAATATGGCTTTGTGGCTCTGTATCTGAATTTTGTTTGCGTAAAAGCTGGTTTTATTTTACCTACATCAAAGGAATAAATGAAGCCTGTACTATGGAGTTTTCTGTCATGACATGGTTCCGCCAACCGATGTCTCATAGCCCAAAATCATCATAAGTTGCCCACAATTAAGTTATCAATCCGGTGTTGAGAGTTCGAGATAGATCCAAGTCGAGCTCAAATTGTAATAACCGGGGACACGGCTAATCGATTAGGTTTAAACCCTCTGCAGAGGTTTGTACACTTTACCCATGAATTCGATCCCTCTTTTTCGTTCTCGCACTTGAGTGTTTGAGAACAAGATGACGAAACATGGTCTTCAAGAGTTCCTCGACCATTGTCGGTACCCATCCAATCCTACGTAGTTCTACATCTGCTAGCTCCGTCCCAGCCGAGTCACCACTAAGGTCAACCAAGCGAGCCCATAATGACTTGCGGTTGCACAGGTAAGCTTCAGGGCATGAAGTATTCTTCCGTCTCTTTGAGTGCGGTGAAGCTTTCCGCCAGATGTCATGGCGCTTCTCCATGCATCCCGCCAACCTGGTTTCTCAGGTGCCGTCAACAAATCCTTCACCCAGTAGTGTGTATTGAATTCTTGTCTTGAGTCTTGAAATCTTGAGGCCTTGAAGATGCAGTCCTTGCGAGATGCCATCATGGATTTATGCGTCATTGGCGTAGAGTCCTCCATCTTCACCACTCTCTCGATCACTCATACCAAACCCGTCTACTACAGCGTAGCATTAGAATAAAATAACGTCCGGGCTTGGTAACAGGGTGATGGGTTCCTACCTCATGCATACTACTCAACTACAAAATTTCAATAACACTCTTGAGGGGTGGTTGCAAAGGTGCCACTAAATGCAATAAAACATAGGTGAAAGCATGGTCAAAGTGAACTTGCCTTGTTGACGATCTTGAAAAACTAGGGTTTAGTAGTAGCAAGGAAATTCTACGAGGCAAACAATAACTATAATAAGCACATAGCATAACATAACATAACAAGTAACACACCAAAACCAACAAAACAAAACAAAGGAAAACTTAAAGAAAAAAACAACTCAAAGTTTTCCTACTTCAATTAACAACAAAATAGTTTTATATAACAAAATTTCTTAACATCACCTAATCATGGTTTTATATTAACTAAACAGAAAATATTTCATTAAGCAACTAGGAGCAAAAAATTAAATAAAAATCTATTATGAAACTCCCGGAATAAGCAAAACAAGCTTTAATTCAAATCTGATCTAACTCAATTTTATAAATCCAAACATAGACAAATTATATATTTTTGGAAACTACAAGAAAATTTGATCTAACATAAAAAATCAGATCATTGGACTTCTAGATCAAAAGTTATAAGCTAAACAAAACGGAACTAAATCTGTTGCAGAATAAATCTGAAAAAGCGGAGTTACCAGTGAGGCAGAGATGGCAGGGGAAAAAGG
>JAHIAM010008507.1:0-17465 GCA_021605205.1 Aegilops longissima
CTCGATATGAAGTCTATCACCGGTCGGATTGGCCATCTTAAGGAGCTTGGCCTCTATCCATTTGGTGAATTTATCCACCATGACGGTAGAGTATTTTTGCTTGTGGGTTCCTCCTTTAAGGGTCCAACCATGTCAAGCCCCAGACCGCGAAGGCGGGTGATGGGTATAGTTTGGAAGCGATTGGGTGGCATGTGGCTTTGATTAGCAAAAAGACAGCAAGCGACACATTGAATGACTAAGTCTGAGCATCTGCGGACCGGCCGTAATAAAATCTGTATGGAAAGGCTTGCTTACAAGGGCCAGACTCTGGCGTGGTGCCCGCGCCGAGTAAACGTGAATTTCAGCCAGGAAGATTCCGCCCTTCCTCTTCGGAGATACACCTTTGAAGGACTCGGTGGTGCTTTTCTTATAAAGCTCTCCCTCATGGACTTTATAGGCTTTAGATCGCTTTTCTGCGGCGATGCCTCGTTTTGGTCCTCGGGAAGTTCCTGCACAGTTAGGTAGGCTAGGAATAGTTCGATCCGAAGTCAATAGACTGCCATTATTACATGGAAATGAAGATGTTGCCGTTGGCGAGCCTCAATTGTGTCGAGAATGTTCGGTGTTGGGCGGTGCTGTTGGAGTGCGGGCTGTTATTTCGGACTCCCTTCCCATAATACTGGATGGCTTGAACAGCCTCTCTAAGAAGATATTGGGGGATGACATCGCTATTGCACCAATGCGTGCCAAAGCGTCTGCTTGCTGATTGTTTCTCGGGCTATATGGTGAAATTCGAGGCCCTTGAACCGGTGACATTTTTAGGGGCTGGCGTTGCGATAAGCTGCCATTTCGGATCCTTGGCATCAAAGTCTCCATTTATTTGGGATATCGCGAGGTTTGAATCCGCGCACCTCTAGGCGTTGAATGCCCATGGATCTTGCCATCCGGAGACCATGTAGAAAGGCCTTCGTGTTAAGCTGCGTTGTTGGAGTCCGTATACATTATCTAGATACGTGGCCCATATCTCCTGTTGGGGACGTCGAGCGGACGCCAGCCCGAACCAGCCAACATTTGGAGCCGTCGAAGTGCATGATCCGGTTGGAATATGTGCCGTACTCTTTAGGGAGTTCGGCTTGATCCGTCCGGCGAAGAAATCGGCAAAACTTGCGACTTAATGGCTTCATACGTGGCTTATAGGTTATGTCGAGCGGGAGGAGCTCAATGGCCCATTTGGCAATCCGGCCCGTCGAATGTCCGCGGTTGTTTATAATGTCGTTAAGAAGTGCTTGGAGGCTCACATTATCGAACACTCTTGAAAGTAGTGTATGAGCTTCGGGATACCATAAACACGCGTCAGCTATCTTTTGATAATCGGATACCATGACTTGCATGGGTGAGGGACAGATGGACACGTAGTGAACTGGTTTTGAAGGGAAATTTGTGTCCGTCCGTTTCTCGTTAAACCAACGAGCACCTTGCGCTTACAACTTGATGAGTTCGGCGATGTATAATAGCATGGTTTCGCCCATGTTAGTATGACGGAACAGGTTGTTGCCAAGACGGCTTTTATTTCTTGAGTCATGGCGGTCAAATCCACTAGAAGTATTGATGCTTGCCGAGAGGGCGATAGAGGGTAATGCCTTTTCTCCCAAGCGGGAGATAAAGCGGCTTAACCGCCATACGCATCCATCAATTTTTGTATTTGTTTGAGGTCCTTTGGGATATCAATTGTAGTAATTTCGGATCTTGGCTGGGTTTGCTTCAATTCCTCTCGGATACAATGAAGCCCAAGAGCTTTCCGGTGATACGCCAAAGCATTTTCGGGTTAAGCTTGATGTCATATGTTCGAAGATTATCGAATGTGAGCCTCAAGTGCGTCTACTAGAGTTTGACATGCTTGGTTTGGCGACCACATCATCTCGTATGCCTCCTTTGTTTTGCCGACGTGGTTTGCAGGACATGTACGAATCATGCTTGCGATATATTCTTGGCGCGTTTTGAGCCGAAGGGCATTATGTTAAAGCGAGAATGGGCGTATGGGGTGATAAATGCCGTTGCGGCTTGGTGAGACTCTGCCATCTTGATTTGATGGTAGCGGATATCGTCGTCGAAACACAATGAATCGTGTCCTGCAGTAGCGTCGATAATTTGATCGATCTCGAGGGGAGAAGGGATCCTTTAGGCAAGCCTTGTTGAGGTCCTTGAAATCGACGCATAAGGCGCCGAGGATTTGTCCTTCTTTGGTACCATCACCAGGTTTGCTAGCCGGTCCGGATGTTTTTATATCTCGATGAATCGGCCTCCAATAGTTTGGCTAAGCTCCTCTCCCATAGCTTGTCTAGGTTAGAGAAAGCGCAGAAGAAACTGTTTGTTGGCTTGAATCCTTTTAGGATGTTTAGGCTGTGCTAAACCAACGGCATGGGATTCTGGCATGTCACGAAGGGTGCCGGCAAAAATGTCCCAATTTTTCGTAGGAATTCTAGTAGTCTGGCGTCTACATCGGGGTTTAATTGTGCCCGATGGAGCCGTTTTGTAAGAGTGGTTGGGTGGACTTGGAATTTGACTATTTAATACGCTGGTTTAAAGGAGGTGGACTTGGATCTTTTATCGGTATCACGTCGTCCATGTTCACCGTGGGCCGCGTGGATCGGTTCCTCGACGCTAGGGCTTCGGATAGTGCCTCAAGGGCTAGTCACGGTTGTCTTATTTCGGTTGTGAGTGCTATGTCGGAGTCACTAGCAGAGAGATGATTCCGTTGGGCGGGCATTTTGAGCTTCATGTACCGTAATGGGGTATAGCTTGAAAAATTATGAATGCCTCTCGCCTAATAGGCGTGGTATCTGCTTCTTTGAAGGGCCACTTGGGAATGACCTCCTCGGACCTGTAATTATCCGGCGTGCGAACACCACATCCGATGTGATTTTCCTGCATGCACGCTTCCCGTGGGGATTATTCCTCTAAAGGTTGTCTTGCTTAGCTCAATGCGGCTCCAGTCTATTTCCATTTTGAAGGGTTTCCTCATAAATGAGGTTCAATCCGCTGCTGCAGTCCATGAGTACCTTGGTAAAAGCAAAATCCACTATTGAATGAGGACCAATCTTCTTTGGTGCTCGGTATGTGGAATTTAGGTTAGTCACTTGGCATTAAAGGTAATAGCGTGTGTCACTCCATGGGTTTATTATTGCTCGTTGGTAGACTTGGCCAAAGCTGCGGAGTGTTACGTTTTCGCATATTGTTTGGTCACGAAAAGTCTAGAAAGACTATTAATACCTTGTCTTGGTATCCTACAGGCTGGTGCTCTGTGGATCTTTGGGTTAGAAGCTCCTCGCTGCTTTTGGCCACTGTCGGAGTATCCAACATGCTCTAAGGCTATGAGTTGGTGTGGCGCCCTACATGCTATAAATTTCTGAGGTCCGTTGAGCCATCCCTCGATCAGGTTCCATGCCCGTAATTTTTTATTTTGGTGTTTAACCGGGTATTTGGCGATAATACCCTTTTATTTGGTTGGGTTTGTATTGACCGATTGTCCCAAAATCTTACTTGGTTTTCGAGCGCTTTCCATACGGTACTTTCATACTATGGGCCTAAGTCAACCAAGCGTGTAATTTCCACGGTGACCTATGGCGTAGAGATTCCCTTGTCCGTGCAATTATTGCGAGAAGAATGAAATTACGTCTCCCTCACGGCGATCCTTTATCCTGTTCATAACCGAGGAGAATCGGCCCGATAATGATGTCTTTGTTTCCTCGGGCTCTTGCCTAATTTTGGATAGATTGCCTATGTATGGGTGGGTGGGTGGAGTTAGATCAGAGACCCCACCCAATCTGAGGCTCAAGGGCCAAGGAGTTTCGAACTTCGGCAGCTTGGATTCTTGGATGTTGTCCAATGAATCTAGCCCGTTGCTGATTCTAAGTTCAGGTCTTGAGTGTCGTCCTTCCCTCATGGGTATCCACCTTGGAGAGATCGGGGACCGGACATAGTTAGTCCTTAAGATAGATGAAGGGTGCGCATTGTTCCTCCACCACATCAACGTGATGGGTGACACAGGGAGAGTTAATCTCTCTCGGTCGGGTTTAAACCCAATTTGATCGTGGTTTATGCGACTCCCGAGGCGGATCACGATCCAAAGCTCGTTTAAAGAAGAGAGCTCCATCAGTTCTAACTACTTGGTGAGTTCGAGTTAGCGTGAAGATTGCTTTTGATGACCGAGAAGTCATCGTCGGTAGCGGCGAATAAGCGGTCATGAAAACCGCCTAGCGGAGAGTTGACCGATAGCCAAAAGCTCCTTTAACAGCGAGCCGTCTTTAAAAAGGCGGGATGAGGCATCCTTCGATGGCGGCAACTGCGGAACTCTCAATGAAAGCACCAATGTCGGTGTCAAAACCGGCGGATCTCGGTGAGGGGTCCCGAGCTGTGCGTATAGGTGGATGGTAACGGAGACAAGGGACCGATGTTTTTACCCGAGTTGGGCCCTCTCGATGGAGGTAAAACCCTACTCTGCTTGATTAATATTGATGATATGGGTAGTACAAGAGTAGATCTACCACGAGATCGAAGGCTAAACCCTAGAAGCTAGCGGTATGATTGTTGTTAGTCCTAGGGACTAAAACCCTCCGGTTTATATAGACACGAGAGAGGGCTAGGGTTACAGTCGGTTACAATGGGAGGAGATCTACATTCGGTATTGCCAAGCTTGCCTTCCACGCCGAGAAAGTCCCATCCGGACACGGGGCGAAGTCTTCAATCTTGTATCTTCATAGTCAAGAGTCGGCCGAAGGTTATAGTTACTATCCGGACACCCCTAATCGAGGACTCCTCGGTGTGATGAGCGATATTGTATGTTCTAGAAAGCAGGAACACGTGTCTTATTCAAGTATAATGTGTAAAGTAAGTAGATGGAATTCAACAAAATTAGAAGCAATACAAGCTAGACATCACACATAACATGCACCACATATAGCATTGCCAAGTTAGAGGAGCACCGGTGATGCTGCACTAGGGGAGGCGTGCTCATCATAAACACAGCTTTGTTGAGTGTCTATGCATGTGTTGTCTTGGAAATCATCTTGGGGTGTGGGAAGTAAAGCTGTAGAGGCCCTCCGTTTGGAAGGAGCACCTTTATCCGCTGCCTTGCTAACTTCATTCGCTTTATTGATTTTGAATTGTCAAGTAAAACCGACAAGAAAAGGCAATAAAATTCTCTCTTCAGAACTCATTCATGCATAATCTTGACAATCACTACTTTGATGTAAAGGCAAACACATGATACCGAGGATGGAATATATACGAAAACAGGACGACATGGCATGTTCACAACTGTTTGTGTAAACTAAGCGAAACCATTCCAGCAAATAAGAAGCAATGCAAGCTAGACACCACATGAAAGATGCAACCAATATGACTCTGCCGAGTTAAAAGCGTCCCATCATAAATGGAATTTCAACAAATTAGAATTAGCGCATGCTATAAATCATATAATAGATGCAACTAATATAGCACTTCATATACTAAAGGTGTCTCGTCATATTGGTTGATGCGGGATACAAAAAACAATAGTTTTATGTAAGGACATGCTTAATAGACAGATGTACTATGTACTAAATACGAGGAAGGCATGTCACATTACGGTATAATGTCACATTTACGGGAGTATAAGCTAAGCAGACTAGCACATGCGGTTTAACAGATTGGAAGAATTACATTCTAGACACCATATGCAACATGCAACCACATATCACGCTGCCAAGTTAGAGCAAGCACTGCGATGCTAGTGTAGAAGCTGTAATCAACTCTGAGCTCGTTCACTATCTTCATCTAGCATTTACATTTCTTGAGAATCATGTCGGGAGGTGGCGCTGCATTCTTTAAATGAGGTAGTCCCTTGCCTGCTGCCTCGTCATAAGTGATTGATGAGGATACACAAGAACATTAGTTTGATGTAAGAACATGGTTAATACGGATGTACTAGTATGTACCAAAAGCAGAAAGGCATGTCATATTCAAATGTATAATGTGTAAGCTAAGCGATGCAATTTAACCAAATTGGAAGCAATACAAGCTAGACATCCGGTGGAGTGGTGAACATGATCATCTAGGACACGAGAGCACGGTGGGAGGCGGCTGCGCCACCATCGCAGCTTTTAGTTGGCTTCGGTGATGCTGTCTTTCTTGGGCTTGTCCTTTGGCTCGGCCGGTGCCACGACTAACTATTTGTCTTTTGGTGCTCACGGGATGGTGGTTCATGTAAAAATATCTTTCCTTATCTTAATAAAGACCGACTTGACCTTTCGAATACAAGCTAGACACCATATGGAACATGCAACCACATATGACACATGAAGTTAAAGCAAGCACAGGATAGTGGTTCATTGCGGCGAGTCATCAACTCGAACAACGTTTACCGTCTCCATCTGTGACAATGCACCCTTTAAAGCATTATAGCGTGTGCGCCTAGCAGCGTAGAAAGCTAGCACGACTTGTGTTTTTCTTTTGCTTCCCTTTAGGACTCTAAAATACCCTTGCATAAAAACACAATAGTGAGAGTATGGGTGAAGTGTGTGCATAACTAGTGCCTTTGTAAAAGTAGCAGATAGCGGTGGCTGAAAAATAAATGCAGGAGACATATGGCAGCTCTACAACATTGCATGGCAAACAAAATTAGATTCTACTCCGTATGATTTTGTAATATATGAGCACAGAAATGCAGGTACTCCTCCGCACACCACCACATGTGGTCATATCTAAGATAACGATCATTGAAAATAAATAGGTCGATCGATTTTTTAATGAACCGTACAATCTATAAGGCAGGCGGATGGCCTTCGTCTACCTCCCTGATCCTTTGTTGCGATCTTTCTCGAACCTGGCGACCACCGGCCCAGACCCGTGCCTCCGCGCCCGCCCTCCCATCGACCTCACACCACCGCCGTGCTTGCGCGCCCCAAGCCATCCCTTTAATCCCGGATGACCTCCGGATCGAGGCGCTAGTAGCTCTAGGCCGTGGCGCCCTAAGATAAACACCAAGCGCTGCTTCCCGGCGTAATAGTCGTACTAGCGCTTATTACATGAGGAATGCTTCGTTAATTGGGAATCAAGCGGCGAGAAATTGAAATTCAGGCGACGGACCTCTAGCTAAGGTGAAATAGTATATGAGGAGAAACCTTGTGCATCGCGAGTTACTAGGAACATCTAGTATCAAGAAGAAGCGGTCAACTAGTGTCTTATGTGGGATGAATACTGTGCAGCAGAGGCGTAAGATTTGCACGAATAAGGGAAGAGGTACCTTCTTGATTGCGATGTGGTCACCTCCACATGTCGCGCGATCTTCTTCTTTTACCGAAACCGATGTTACGGAGGTGCAGGCTTGGGCGAACCCATGGCCAAATTGTTGGCTGGGTTGCCGTGGTCATGTATGTCGGCGGAGGAAGCAGATCCGGCGGACGAAGGGCGGCGTAGGAACAACTCGGTGCGGTGGAGGTGGCGATGTTGGCGGCAGCGGTTAGGTGCAGGCGGCGTGGTTGAATTGGCTCGAATGCAGACGGCTCGGCCTCGGCTTCAACTACTAGCCGTGGAGGCGTTGCGGTTGAGGTTGCGGTGGGCACGACGTCGGGTATCGCTCGGAGTGATGGAGGAGCGGCGGTTGATGGGTAGGATGGGGTGGCGGACGGAGGGCGCGGGTTCATGTGGTGGAGAGGTAGTTTTGGCGCCCACAGTCTGAGCAGGGGAATCGGACGGGTGGGGAACCATGTTTGATGCAGGGCGCGCTTGTTTTGGCTTTTTGAACAAAAGATGGGGCGCTTGTTTGAAATTTGGGAAAGTACAAACTTTGCCCCCCTCTTAAATTCGGACCTCTTGCGGGTCGAGGTAGGATGGTAATCCAGGTGTTCCAAATAGTGGGGGGGCGATTTGACGTACGCATGTGTCTTAAGCGGCCATTGTGTATGAATGTTTTTGAGGCGGTTGCATGGCGTCTAGATGAAGCTACAAACCTACCGGTTTAGACCTTTGGACGTCGGGACGGTAGGTTTCACAAGTCGGAGTTATTAGAAAAGTAATTTCCTTGTACTACCAAACATTGTTCTCTCGCGGTTTCGGCGAGTATAGGCTCTTTGGTAACCGTTCAAAATTTTGAAACACAAGCATTCACGTTTAGAGTACTCTTGAACTATGAGGATTGACCTAAATAGACAATGTTATATTTGACCTTCGTTCAAAATTTTGAAACACAAGCATTCCTTTTGAAATTTTGACACTTGAAAATCCTATAACTACGATTATTTTGGAATGGAGGAGCTAAATTTGAATCTATTTTGTACATGACTACATATGCTATTATGTACAAAATCGAGACAAAGATTGGTACCCCCATAGTTTAGGTATGGTTCACAAATGCCATGATATCAAATTCAAATAATTGAATGGACTTCATGTTGAATTCGATTTTTAAACCACCTTAGATTGAATTCAAATGTATGCTAGTTCATAGGTAGCTATTTATAAATGTCCATTGTGTAACTTTCTATGTATAATGTGCTTTACACACAACATGAACTATACTCACGTTTATATTCGATTGCTAAAGCGAAGCATTATGCGGAGTTCAAAATACTAACTATGTGGATCAATTGTGTCGAATAATAACATAGACATGCTCAAATTCGATAGAATCTAGATATACGATGGATCAATGACCGCTCCTTACATGATTGCAAATATCATGATCCCATCCTAATATTTGGATACAATTTATATCTTTAATCAATGTGTAGAGCAGTCTTTTGAAGGAAATATGCCCTAGAGGCAATAATAAAGTTATTATTTATTTCCTTATTTCATGATAGATGTTTATTGTTCATGCTAGAATTGTATTAACGGAAACATAATACATGTGTGAATACATAGACAAGCAGTGTCACTAGTATGCCTCTACTAGACTAGCTTGTTAATCAAAGATGGTTAAGTTTCCTAACCATAGACAAAGGGTTGTCATTTGATTAACAAGGTCACATCGATGGTTGAATGATCTGATTGACATGACCCATTCCATTAGCTTAGCACCCGATCGTTTAGTATGTTGCTATTGCTTTTATCCATGACTTATACATGTTCCTATAACTATGAGATTATGCAACTCCGTTTACGGAGGAACACTTTGGGTACTACCAAGCGTCCTGCGTAAGCTGGGTGATTATAAAGAATTACTACGGGTGTCTCAAAGGCAGATGTTGGGTTGGCGTATTCGAGATTAGGATTTGTCACTCCGATTGTCGGAGAGGTATCTCTGGCCCTCTCGTAATGCACATCACTAAGCCTTGCAAGCATTACAACTAATGAGTTAGCTGTGAGATGATGTATTACGGAGCGAGTAAAGAGACTTGCGATGTGAGATTGAACTAGGTATTGGATACCGCGATCGAATCTCGGGCAAATAACATACCGATGACAAAGGGAACAGCGTATGTTGTTATGCGGATCGACGATAAAGATCTTACGTAGAATATGTAGGAGACCAATATGGGCATCAGGTCCGCTATTGGTTATTGACGAAGGCGTGTCTCGGTCATGTCTACGTGTTCTCGAACCGTAGAGTCCGCGCTTAAGGTTTCGATGGCGGTTATATTATGAGTTTGTGTATTTTGATGTACGAAGGAGTTGAGTCCCGGATGTGATCACGGACATGACGGAGTCTCGAAATGGTCGAGACATAAAATTGATATATTGGAGGCTATATTCGGACACGGAAAGGTTCGGAAGTTTCGGAGAAAACGAGTCTGGGAGGGTTACGGAACCCTCGGGAAGTAATGGGCCTTATTGGGCCAGAGGGGAGAGAGGGCCGCAGGGAGGTGGTGCGCCCCCCATGGGAGTCCGAATAGGACAAGGAGGCGCGGCCCCCCTTCCTCTCCCTCTCTTCCTTCCCTTCCTCCTTCCTAGTTGGACTAGGAAGGGGTCCTACTCCCACTAGGGAGGACTCCCCCCTCCTGGCCAGCGCCTCCTAGGGCGGCCCGGCCCTCCCCTTGCTCCTTTATATCACTGAGGCGGGGGCACCCTAGACTCACAAGTTGATCCTTGAGATCGTTCCTTAGCCGTGTCTGGTGCCCCCTCCACCATATTCCACCTCGGTCATATCGTGGCGGTGCTTAGTGAAGCCTGCGTCGATAGAACATCAAGATCGTCCTGCCTGCCGTCGTCTTGTGAACTCTCTCTCCCGGAGCTTTCTTGGATCGAACTGAGGCGTCACCGAGCTAGCGTGTGTCAAGAACTTCGGGCGCCGAATGCTGCTGGGATCGGTTGGATCGCGAGGAGAATGTCGACTACTTCCTCTATGTTGTGATCGCTTCGCTTGGTCTCTGAGTGCGTAGACAACACTCTCCCCTCTCGTTGCTATGCATCACCATGATCTTGCGTGTGCGTAGGAAATTTTTGAAATTACTCGTTACCCAACGTGGTATCGAGCCTAGGTTTTTATGGTTTGATGTTTTGCAGTAGAACACAAGTGAGTTGTCGGCGATACAAGTCATCTTGCCTACCGCATGTCATACTTTGGTTCAGCGGTATTGTGAGATGAAGCGGCCCGGACCGACATTACTGCGTGCAGCTTCGCGAGACTGGTTTCACCGTTCGAGCACTTCGTGCTTAAAGGTGGCTGGCGGGTGTCTGTCTCTCTCACTTTAGTTGAACCGAGTGTGGCTCGCCGGTCCTTGAGAAGGTTAAAAGCGAGTCTGTTTGTGAAATATCGTTGTGGTCTTGATCGTGGGTGAGATTGGTTCTTGCTTAAGCCCGTAGCAGCCACGTAAAATTTGCAACAACAAAGTAGAGGCGTCTAACTTGTTTTGCAGGGCATGTTAATGATGTGATATGGTCAAGGCGTGATGCTATATTTTATTGTATGAGATGATCATGTTTTGTAACGAAGTTATCGGCATGGTGGAGCCATATGGTTGTCGCTTTATTGTATAAATGCAAGCCATGTAATTGCTTTACTTTATCACTAAGCGGTAGCGATATCGTAGAAGCAATAGATGGCGTAAGCGACAATGATGCACGATGGAGATCAAGGTGTCGCCCGGTGGCGATGGTGATCACGGCGATTGCTGGAGATGGAATCACAAGCACAAGATGATGATGGCCATATCATATCACTTATATTGATTGCATGTGATGTTTATCCTTTATGCATCTTATTTTGCTTTGATTGGCGGTAGCATTTTAAGATGATCTCTCACTAAAATTATCAAGTAGTGTTCTCCACGGTATGCACCGTTGCCAAAGTTAAATGCGTGCGAGACACCCGTGATGATCGGGTGTGATAAGCTCTCGTCCATCTACAGCGGTGCAAGCCAGTTTTGCACCGCAGAATACTCAGGTTATACTTGCGAGCCTAGCATATGCGGATATGGCCTCGGAACACGGAGACCGAAAGGTCGGCGTGAATCATATAGTAGATATGATCAACATAAGATGTTCACCATTGAAAACTTCTCCATCTCACGTGATGATCGGTTATGGTTTAGTTGATTTGGATCACGTGATCACTTAGATGACTAGAGATGTCATCTAAGTGGGAGTTCTTAAGTAATATGATTAATTGAACTTAAATTTATCATGAACTTAGTACTGATAGTATCTTGCTTGTCTATGTTGGTTTATAGATAGATGGCTCGTCTTTGTTGTTCCGTTGAATTTTAATGCGTTCCTTGAAAGCAAAGTTGAAAGATGATGGTAGTAATTACGGATGGAGTCCGTAACACGAGGATTATCCTCATTGCTGCGAGAAGAGTTCGTCTGGATGCACGCTAGGTGCCAGACTCTTCTTGATGCAACTAACGGCGTTAGAGCGTCTGGCGAGCAAAGCGATGACTACTCTATAGTTCGGTGTGCCATGCTACGGCTTAGAACCGGGTCTTCACGGCGTTTTGAGCGTCATGGAGCATATGAGATGTTCGGAGTTGAAGTTGATATTTCAACAGAATGCGGATTGAGAGATATGAAGTCTCCAATAAGTTCTATAGCTACAAGATGGAAGAGAATGGAGTGCATCGGTGAGCACATACTCAGATATGCAGGTATTACAATCACTTGACTCAGCTGGGAGTTAATCTTCCGGATGATTGTGTCATTGAGAATTCTTCAATCACGCCACCAAGCTACAAAGGCTTCGTGATGAACTATAATATGCAAGAGTTAGTAAAGACTATGCAGGCTCTTAGCAATGCTAAAAGGCTGCGGAGGTAGAAATCAGAAGGAGCATCAAGTGTTGATGGTCAATAAGACCACTAGTTTCAAGAAGAAAGGCAAAGGGAAGAAGAAGGGAACTTCAAGAAGAACAGCAAACAAGTTGCTGCTCGGAGAAGAAACCCAAAGTGCGACCTAAACCTGAGCCCGAGTGCTTCTCATGCAGCGGTAGTCCTTTGGGCGGAACTGCCCCAAGTATTTGGCGGATAAGAAGGATGGCAAGGTGAACAAAGGTATATGTGATATACATGTTATTGATGTGTACCTTACTAGAGCTCATGATAGCACTGGGTATTTGATACTGGTTACATTGCTAATATTTGCAACTTCGAAGCAGGGACTACGGATTAGCGAAGCGACAAGGGCGAGGTGGCGATGCGGCGTGGGAAATGGTTCCAAAGTCGATGTAATCGCGATTCGACCGCTACCTCTACATCTACCTTGAGGATTAGTTTTAGACCTAAATAATTGTTATTTGGTGCGGCGTTGAGCATGAACATTATATCTGGATCTTGTTTGATGCGAGGCGGTTATTCATTCAAATCGAGAGAATAATGGTTGTTCTATTTATATGAATAATATCTTTTATGGTCATGCACCCTTGAAGAGTGGTCTATTTTAATGAATCTCGATAGTAGTGATACACATATTCATAATGTTGATACCAAAAATGCAGAGTTGATAATGATAGTGCAACTTATTTGTGCCTTGCCGTTTAGGTCATATCGGTATAAAGCGCATGAAGAAACTCCATCTTGATGGACTTTTGGAGTCACTTGATTATGAATCACTTGGCACTTGCGAACCGTGCCTCATGGGCAAGATGACTAAAACCCGTTCTCGTACTATGGAGAGACAACAGATTTGTTGGAAATCATACATACAGATGTATGTGGTCCGATGAATGTTGAGGCTCGTGGCGGATATCGTTATTTTCTCACCTTCACGAGATGATTTAAGCAGATATGGGTATATCTACTTAATGAAACATAAGTCGAAACATTTGAAAAGTTCAAAGAATTTCAGAGTGAAGTTGAAAATCATCGTAATAAGAAAATAAAGTTTCTCGATCTGATCGTGAGGCGAATATTTGAGTTCTGAGTTTGGTCTACATTTGAAACAATGCGGAATAGTTTAGCAACTCCGCCACCGGAACACCACAGCGCAATGGTGTGTCGAGCGTCTTAATCGCACTTTACTAGATATGGTGCGATCTATGATATCTCTTACAGATTTACCGCTATCGTTTTGGGGTTATGCTCTTGAGGCGGCGCATTCACGCTGAATAGAACACCGTCAAAATCCGTTGAGGCGACACCTTATGAACTATGGTTTGCAAGAAACCAAAGTTGTCGTTTCTTAAAGTTTGGGGATCACGATGCTTATGTGAAAAAGCTTCAACCTGATAAGCTCAAACCTAAATCGAATGTGTCTTCATAGGATACCCAAAGAGAGCAGTTGGGTACACCTTCTATCCACAGATCCGAAGGCAAGACATTTGTTGCTAAGAATGGATCCTTTCTAGAAGAGGTTTCTCTCGAAAGAAGTGAGTGGGAGAAAGTAGAACTTGATGAGGTAGCTGTACCTTCTCCCTTATTTGAAAGTAGTTTATCACGAAACGGTTTCTGCGACATCTACACCAAATAGTGAGGAAGTTGATGATGTTGATCATGAAACTTCAGATCAAGTTACTCTGAACCTCGTAGATCAACGAGTAAGATCCGCTGAGTGATGCGGTAATCCTGTTACGGAAGTCATGCTACTAGATCATGATGAACCTACGAACTATGAAGAAGCGATGGTGAGCCCAGATTCCAAAAATGGCTTGAGGCCATGAAATCTGAGATGGGATCCATGTATGAAAACAAAGTGTGGACTTTGGTTGACTTGCCGAGTTCGACAAGCAATAGAAAACAAGTGGATCTTCAAGAAGAAGGCGGCGGCGGTAATATTCTGTCTACAAAGCTCGACTTATGCAAAGGGTTTCGACAAGTTCAAGGGATTGACTCGATGAGACCTTCTCACCCGTGGCGATGCTTAAGTCTGTCGAATCATGTTAGCAATTGCCGCATTTATGATTATGAAATTTGGCAAATGGATGTAAAGCTGCATTCTGAATGGATTTACGGAAGAAGAGTTGTATATGATGCAACGAGAAGGTTTTATCGATCCAAAGGGAACTAACAAAGTGTGCAAGCTCCGGATCCATTTATGGACTGGTGCAAGCATCTCGGAGTTGGAATAAGCGCTTTGATAGTGTGATCAAAGCATTTGGGTTTATCTGAGACTTTTGGAAGCTTGTATTTACAAGAAAGTGAGTGGGAGCTCAGCATTTACGATATTATATGTAGATGACATATTACTAATGGAAATGATATAGAATTCTGGATAGCATAAAGGGATACTTGAATAAGAGTTTTTCGATGAAGGACCTCGGTGAAGCTGCTTACATATTGGGCATCAAAATCTATAGAGATAGATCAAAGCAGCTTAATTGGACTTTCACAAAGCACATACCTTGACAAAATTTTGAAGAAGTTCAAAATGGATCAAGCAAAGAAAGGGTTCTTGCACTGTGTTACAAGGTGTGAAGTTGAGTAAGACTCAATGCCCGACCACCTGAGAAGATAGAGAGAAAATGAAAGATGTTCCCTATGCCTCAGCCATAGGCTCTATCATGTATGCAATCTGTGTACGGACCTGATGTGTGCCTTGCTATAAGCTAGCGGAGTACCAAAGTAATCCAGTGGATCCTTTGGACAGCGGTCAAGAACATCTGAAATACGAAAAGGACTAAGGATATGTTTCTCGTATATGGAGTGACAAAGAGCTCCGTGGCAGTTACGTTGATGCAAGCTTTGACACGATCCGGACGATTCTAAATCAAACCGGATCGTATTTACACTAAGCGGAGGAGCTGTCGGTTGGTGCAGTTCTAAACAAAGCGTCGTGGCGGGATCTACATGTGAAGCGGAATACATAGCAACGGGCAGCTAATGAAGAGTGCGGATGAAGGAGTTCATATCCGATCTAGGTGTCATACCTAGTGCATCGGGTCAATGAAAATCTTTTGTGACAATCTTGGAGCAATTGCTTTAGCATAGGAATCCAGATTTCACAAAGAACCAAACACATCAAGAGCGCTTCAATTCCATCAGGGACTTAGTCCGGTGGGAGACATGATTTGCAAGATACATACGGATCTGAATGTAGCAGACCGTTGACTAAGCCTCTTCCACGAGCAAAACATGATCAGCACCAAGACTCCATGGGTGTTAGAATCATTACTATGTAATCTAGATTATTGACTCTAGTGCAAGTGGGAGGCTGAAGGAAATATGCCCTAGAGGCAATAATAAAGTTATTATTTATTTCCTTATTTCATGATAAATGTTTATTATTCATGCTAGAATTGTATTAACGGAAACATAATACATGTGTGAATACATAGACAAGCAGTGTCACTAGTATGCCTCTACTAGACTAGCTTGTTAATCAAAGATGGTTAAGTTTCCTAACCATAGACAAAGGGTTGTCATTTGATTAACAAGGTCACATCATAGTTGAATGATCGATTGACATGACCCATTCCATTAGCTTAGCACCCGATCGTTTAGTATGTTGCTATTGCTTTTATCCATGACTTATACATGTTCCTATAACTATGAGATTATGCAACTCCGTTTAGGAGGAACACTTTGGTACTACCAAGCGTCCGGCGTAATGGGTGATTATAAAGGTACTACAGGTGTCTCAAAAGGCGGATGTTGGGTTGGCGTATTGAGATTAGGATTTGTCCTCCGATTGTGGAGGTATCTCGGGCCCTCTCGGTAATGCCATCACTAAGCCTTGCAAGCATTACAACTAATGAGTTAGCTGTGAGATGATGTATTACGGAGCGAGTAAAGAGACTTGCGATGTGATTGAACTAGGTATTGGATCGCGATCGAATCTCGGGCAATGTTATACCGATGACAAAGGAACAACGTATGTTTTATCTGATCGACCGATAAAGATCTTATAGAATATGTAGGCCAATATGGGCATCCAGGTCCGCTATTGGTTATTGACGGAGGCGTGTCTCGGTCATGTCTACTTGTTCTCGAACCGTAGATCCGCCAACAAGGTTTCGATGGCGGTTATATTATGAGTTTGTGTATTTTGATGTGAAGGAGTTGAGTCCGGATGTTATCACGGACATGGCGAGTCTCGAAATGGTGAGACATAAAGATTGATATATTGGGCGGCTATATTGGACAGGAAAGGTTCGGAAGTTTCGGAGATAACGAGTCGGGAGGGTTCGGAACCCCGAGTAATGGGCCTTTTGGGCCAAGAGGGAGAGGGCGCACCGGGAGGTGGGCGCCCCCCCATGGGGAGTCGAATAGGACAAGGAGGGTGGCCCCTTTCCTCTCCCTCTCCCTCTCTTTCCTTCCCCTTCCTCCTTCCTAGTTGGACTAGGAAGGGGTCCTACTCCCACTAGGAGGACTCCCCCCTCCTTAGGCGCCTCCTAGGGCGGCCGGCCCTCCCCCTTGCTCCTTTATTCACGGGGCAGGGGCACCCTAGAAACACAAGTTGATCCTTGAGATCGTTCCTTGGCGTGTCGGTGCCCGCTCCACCATATTCCACCTCGGTCATATCGTGGCGGTGCTTGGCGAAGCCTGCGTCGTGAACATCAAGATCGTCCTGCCGTCGTCTTGGAACTCTCTCCCGACTTTCTGGATCGAACTGAGGCGTCAGAGCTGTCGTGTGTCAAGAACCGGGCGCGAATGCTGGCTTGGGATCGGTTGGATCGCGAGGAGAATGTCGACTACTTCCCTACGTTGTGATCGCTTCCGCTTTCTAGGTCGTAACAACCTCTCCTCTCGTTGCTATGCATCACCATGATCTTCGTGGCGTAGGAAATTTTTGAAATACTCGTTACCCAACATCTTTCGTGTAGTTTCACTCTCGATCGGTGGTCTCCACATGCTCACATACTCTCTCCGGTGTCTTTTCCACACACTTAGATATAACCTCCCTCCTCTGTAACCATTTCAACTGTTTTGTAACCTTTATCACAAGCACTCTTCCCCTCCCGCCCCTCTACCCTTTCTAATCATACCTCCTCTTCTAGCGCAATTACTTCCTTTTCCCATTACTCACCCTTTCCCTAAGGGCTTTGGTTTTTAACCCTTAAATTAGGTTGGGAAAAAAATAAATAAAGGGTTACCTTTAAAACCTATTAAAATCCTAGCCTTTTCTTGGCGGTCCCCTTT
>JAHIAM010008511.1:0-28622 GCA_021605205.1 Aegilops longissima
CTCTGCTGCGCTTGCTCCCTTTGCACCAAAGGAAAGGAGGATCTTTGCGGGCTGGCCCTAGTCGTCATGGCTTGCGTCATGGGCACCTCGCGAGTACCGCCTTGAACTCTCCGCCTCCTCATGAGCCAGCGGCAGGCGTGCAGAAGCTCCTTGTCGTCCACCCGAGGCTAGCCCCTCGCGGGTCTTGAGCTGTGTTGATGAAGATGGGCTGTCTGGGCCTCCTTTGAGCCACGCCGAGCGCGAGCGGCAAGTCAGGACCCCGTTCCCGAGCGCGGAATAGCCCGGGCCTGGGCGCGAACTTAGTCATGCGAGCGAAAGGGCAAGTGAAAGCGTCGCGAGCCCTAACTCGGCCTTAGGCGCCAGCGTGGCGGTTGATTGGACAGCGTCTTAATGCTCCCCACGCCCTTGGTAACCCCCGGATTCGGCGGTCCTGCATGCGAGTTGGGCATGATGGTGGTGATCGTGGAGGCCGCGGTTGGCCTCGCCGGCTATAAGTCTGGCGGCGCGCCCTTCGATCTATCTTTCTGCTTCTCCTCTTCCTCGTCTCATCTGGTTGCCATGGCTCCGATCCGCGGTTCTCGAGGAAGAAGAAGGCTCCTCAAGAGGATCTGACCGCTCCCCCAAAAGCGGCTTGCTCTCTGTGCGGGCGGCGCCGGAGGCACCCATGCCTGGTGCGTCGGCCGCCAGGTTTCCTCTTCCTTATTGTCCTTGATTGGTGGCCTGAAGGGGTGATGCAGGGCGCCACGGCCGCCGCCCGGCGCCCGGCCAGGTCACGGTGCATCTTCCCCTGGGTCCACGCCGAGGCTCCTGCCGGGAGATTCGTGCTTCGCGCGCCTCCTAAGTCTTGGATTAGTCTTCCTTCTTTCTTCACCTCCAATGGTCAAGCAGGGAACCCAGGGACTCTGGCCGCGGCTCGGCACCCTCGCGGCAGGTGAGGTGGATGGTGCCGGCGAGGCCTTCATGACTCGAGGCTGGGGCGAGTGGCGTCTCGGGCGGCGCCCTCACGATCCACGAGTCGATGGTGCGGTGGTGTCCTTCAAGGTCTTGGCGGAGGTTGCGGC
This sequence comes from Aegilops longissima, assembly GCA_021605205.1. Classification (NCBI taxonomy): domain Eukaryota; kingdom Viridiplantae; phylum Streptophyta; class Magnoliopsida; order Poales; family Poaceae; genus Aegilops; species Aegilops longissima. Next base: position 1,062 of record JAHIAM010008511.1, read on the forward strand.
TGGAGTGCTGCCGGGAGAGGTGGTCGGGGTCTGCTGTGGTGAGGCAGAGGCCAACCGCCCGCTCCTTGCAGCTCCTCGGGCGGCAGGCGGAGGATCCAGCGACTCCGCCGAGCTCTTGCGATGCGGAGGCAGTGGCGATAGCTCTGAGCCCCGACTGCGCCTCGGGCGAGGCGGGCTCCTCGGTCGTCGCCGCCCCCGATCTGGATGGGGTTGGCTCCGGACCGGTGTTACTTATTGATGATGGCGTCTGCGCGGTGGTCCAGATAGGACTCCTTAGGATTCGGTCTTTTGTCCTGCGAGGAGCCAGAATGTACCCAGGGGCTTGTAAGATGTTTGTAACCGTTTGTCAATATGATCCTTATTGTGAGGCTATGCGGGATCGCATTCCATTCTAGCTCAGTTTCTTCCTTCGGACCTCGTGAGGCTTGATGCTCTCTTGAGGTCCCAGTCCCAAAGCGGCCTCGGCGTCGCTGGTATGGTCGCGATTCGTGGTCAAGGCGGAGGTGGCGGCCGAGGTCGGTAGAGCCTACGGTCGCGATGCTCGGGGGTCCCCTTAGGCGCTCAAGCAGCCATCATGGTGAAAAAGGAGGCGGCGTTGCTAACGGGTTGCATTGAGTGTGGGGATGGTGTTGCGATGACTAGTGTGTCCGGTGACTTATCTCGAGGTCGGGACAATGCTTCCTGTGCGGCGCCGGTCCGTGCCTTGGCGGCGAAGATTGCGTGGCGAGTTGTTTCGTGCTCCTTGGAGGGACCTGCGGGTTCATCACAAAAGGAACAAGAGCTCGCCCGTGGCGATCGTTGATCCTGCCGTTAGTTTCTTTGGAAGGCATGAGAGGCCTCGTGAGGTGTGTTGGGGCACCCAGTGAGCGGCGGGACTCCCGAGCCCTACCTCAAGCGGGTTGCGCCTGCTGAGCCTTATCTTTGAGTGTGTTTCTACAAATTTTGCGGATCGGTGCTCTCGTCTTGGTCCGGCTCTCGGGCTGGTCTCGGCCATCAGCGGCAAGCCAGGTCGCGATGCCATGGACAAGACCCGGTGAGGGCGGAGGCGGTGGAGCCCGAGTCGCGATGCTCGAGCACCCCCCTTTTAAGCATAGTGATTAGATAGCGCAACTCGTCCTCGGGTCCGGCTCGGGCGGTCTCGGCCGTCGGCGCAAGCGGTCGCGATGCCATGGACAAGGCGAGAGGGTGAGGGCGGAGGCGGTAGGAGCCCTGGTCGCGATGCTCGGGCACCCCCTTTGCCGTGGGTTAGATGGCGAAACTCCGTCCTCGGGTCCGGCTCTCGGGCTGGTCTCGCCGTGTGGCCAAAGCCAGTCCGATGCCATGGACAAGACCATAGGGTGAGGGCGGAGGCGGCGGACCACGGTCGCGATGCTGAGGCACCCCTTTAGCGTGCAAGATTCCGCCACCGGAAAAAGGCACCAAATAACAAGCATGGTGGGCGAGGCATAATCCTAAGGAAAAACAAGGAGGATACATGCCCTTTGGGGTGGCGGCGGCTTGAGGGATGATGCAGCCGGCGCCCAACAAGACAAGCTAATGACATGAAATAAAAGGATACATGCGAGGATGGACCCCACCTTTGGGTATAATCGTCCTGAAAGGCGCTCAGTAGGAAATAAAACAAAGATGTCACTGGTGATGTTGGGGATGAAGGGGTGTTGGTGCAGCAGACTCGGTGGGCTGCGGGGCCGATCCTCATGAGCCCCAGGCCCGGGGCCTCGGGAGGCTCAGGCGTTGGCGGCTCCTCATGGGCCATCTCCATCTCCGCCCGGGGCTGCGGCGTGCGACCTCTTGAGCCTCGGGATGGTCCTCATGAGGCAGCTGTGCGCGCGGCGCGTTTGGCGAGCCATAAGGCATGCGTTGTGGGCTGTGGGGGACCCTAGCGCCCCACTCGCGAGGGCAGGCGCTCTTGAGATCTTGGCTCGGTTGAGCCTGGTATGTCGTCTGAGCGCAGCCCACCATCCTCGCTGGATAGGGGGCCCAGGGGGTGGCGGCTGCCCCTCATGACCCTGCTCCTGTAGCTCTGAATGGCCTTGCATGAACTCTTGAGGTTCTTCCTCCTGGTCTTGCTCACCTTGCGAAGCGTGCTGGCTCCGCCTCCACGTGGTGCGCGCCTCCTCGAGACCTTGGCGAGGTGGCGGCCCTCGGGAGGCCCTGAGCCCTGAGGAGGCGCGGCCTTTCCTATCTCGATGGAAGAGGCTCCCCTGGCCGTCTGGGACCACGAGGGGCTGTCTCTTGAAGCCGGGCGGTCGATTCTTCTTCTTCTTGGAGTGCGGCCTGGGAGGCCTCCTGCTGCTGTGATGCAGGTCTTCCGGCGATGCGGCTGGCTTCGCTCGGGGAGCGCTCGTCTCTCTCTTCCGGGGGCACCGTGATGACTCCGCCGCTTCTGGCATCTTGAGGATGTTGTAGCCATGGTGGAGTTCTGACCATGAATTGTGCTTGGGTGCAGGGATGGCATTATCTGTGACGAATGTGGGCGGCGTCAAAGTCGATGAGCTTGTGGTAGTTGTCGCGGGCCCGAAGGTGCGGGAAGCGGACCTGCCCGATCGGGACTGTGGGCCGTCGGTGACTCGGAGAAACTTGGTTGGCTGAAATGGTTAAGGCCAGAAGATTGTTGAATGTCTCCACGGACGGGCGTTGAGCCTGCTCCGCCGTCGATGAGGTCTTGGTGACTAGCACATTCGATGATTGGGGAGCAAAGCATCGGGAGAACTCCGGTGGCTGCGCGCCAGGATTGATCGGCTGAGCTGACGTGATGGCGCCGCCGACCACGAGAGGCGTGGACTCAAGCAGGGAGGACTGCATTCGCCGGCGGCGCTGAAGATCGGTGAAGGTGGGGCAGGCTCCGCCCGAATCGAAGCGTCGCCGCGCTTCGAAGCCCCGCCCCTGTCATAGCGGTCTTGATTCTCCTTGGCGGCGGCGGCAGAGGAGCCTGCGTTCCCCTGGGCGATCCTCATGAGGCTGATCCTCGGCCCCCCTGCGAGTGGGTCTTGCGGCGGTCCTCGCGGGTTAGTCGCGCCACGCTTGGCGGCGGATCTTCCACGTCTGGATTCCTTCCTCCTCCTCGGCGTAGCCCGGTCGCTGCTTTCGGGTCATCTGCCGACCCTTCCTTCAGCGCCGGCCGGGCTCTTGACATTCATTGGTGTTGTGGGTGTGGAGGTGCGTGGTACCGCGATACCGGCTGCCCTTGGAGGACTCGGGCTGATCTCGCCTCGCTTGGTATGCGGTTACGCTGACACGGCAGCCCTTGCGCTCCGTCCTTGGCCTTGACTTCTTCTCTTTGGGATCGGCGGGCAGCTTCGAGGAGGCGCCCTCCTCAGCCTGGCGCGCAATCGCCAAGTTGAACAGCTCGAGGAGGTGCAAGATCTTCATCGCCAGCCTCCTCCTTCATCTTGGCGTCGCGCCGCCGTCGGAGAAAGGCGAAGATGATGGCCTCCTCTGTTACCACAGGGATCTTGGAGCGTCTTTGTTGAAGCTTTGGATGTACTTTCGAGGTTTCCCGGCTGCTATTGATTCGGCGCATGTCGCTCCGGCGGTGGCGGTCCGATACCACGAAGTTGGCGATGAAGCAGTGCGCATCTCGGCCGAGAAGAGATCGTGCAGGGCGGGTTGAGGCAGTGCGGGCCCCATCCTTGGCGCCATGGAAACCAGTTCGCCATGACCTTTTCATCCCGTTGGCAGCCTCGATGCCCATCTCGTGAAAGGAGGAACTCCGTAGGGGTCGCCGTGCCGTCGTGGCGTGGAGGCAGGTGCGGCTTGACATTGGCGGGACCGCGCTGCGCTTTTCCGGAGGTGGAGCGGCATCCCGCCGTGGCAGCGAGGCCTCGGGCAACAGGCTTGGTCTTGTGGGCCTCCCTGCGCCGGTTTGCAGCGTAGGTCTTAGCGTCTTTGGGCGGGGGCGCTTGGCGGCTTCTTCGGGCGAGGACTTCTTGATAGCTCTACTCTTGCAGCGGCGCTGGCGAAACAGGTTCGCCAGAGACGCGTGCTGAACGGCGCCGTCTTGAGAGAAGCGGTGGCGCCCAGAACTTCATCGGCAGGCGGAGTGCGGTGTGGCGAAGCGGGAACGGCCGGAGTCGCCTCCTGCGGCAGAACGAAGCTTCGGCGACTTCGGTCGAGCCATTCTTCCGTGAACATCGTCGGCCAATGATGCGCTGGAATTGCGTTAGCGATGTAGTACAGCTGGAGCCTCCATGGCAGCGGAAGCCTTAGCCTGCGAAAACCGGCGGGGTGGCGAAAAGCGTGGCGGTGCGGCCGTCCTGCCTCATGGGCCAGGTCTTTGGGGCAACGCTGCTTGCTTTCGTTCCTGCCGGGCGGTGGCGGCATTGATGGCAGCGGCGAGGAGCAGCGAGGGCGCCCCATAGCAGAGCCGTCCGGCGACATGGGAAGCGAGGCGGCTCGGTGCTGGCAGGCGGGCCGGCAGTGTCAAACATGATTGCGGTGGTCGGGGAAAAGAGCGAGGCGGCGAACAGAGCAGATTCAGCGCACCTACACGGTGTGCCAAATGTCAAATTCGGGTTCGGCAGACCCTCAAGGTTCGAACTGGGGTCTTGTAGCGAAGATCCAACTCTCCACCGTCTCATACCTCGCCCGAATCGCGGGGACCTAAACTACTAGAAAGAACACGACAAGAGAACACGAGATTTATACTAGATTCAGGCCACCGTTGTGGTGTAATACCCTACTCTAGTTTGTGGTGTGGTGGATTGCCTCTTGGGCTGATGAGGAGCGATGCTGAGGGAAGAACAGCCTCGCGAGGATCTGTTTCTTGGCGGGTGTGATGAACTGCTAGGTGGTGTTCGATCGCTCTAGCTTGAGATCGGGTCTCTATCTCTCTTCTGGATTCCGAATGCAGATCTCCGTCCCTTACTCTAAGTGTGGCTACTCCTATTTATAGGCGAAGGTCGTGGGCCTCTTCCCAAATATTGGGCGGGAAGGGCGCCAACAATTAGCCATTTGAAGGGAACAACGGGTACACTTATCCTGACTAAAGTTGGTCCTCGCTTTGCCAAAGGCTCTGGTGATGGCCTTTGCTTGGGCTCACGATGACTCCCTTCTAGCCATTGGGACTGGTCTTGGTCTTGTTGCACCAAGCGGATGCCTTTGCTTGATGCTCTCGCTTGCGCTTGCTCCCTTTGCACCAAAGAGAAAAGGAGGATGTTGCAGCAGGCTGCTGCGCCCTTGAGTGGTCATGGCTTGCGTCATGGGCACCTCATGAGGTACCACTGCCTTGAACTCTCCGCCTCCTCATGAGCCAACTGGTGAGGCCGATGCGTGAGGAAGCTCCTTGTCGTCCGCCCCGTAATCTCAGCCCCTCGCGACGGTCTTGAGCTTGTGTTGATGAAGATGGGCTATCACAGGCCTCCTTTGAGCTACGCCCGCGAGGCAGCGAAAATGAGCACGTCTCAGGGACCCCGTTCCCGAGAAGCGCCAGCAAGAACAAGCGACTTAAGCGTCATAATCATGTGCGGTAGCCCCAAGACTTCAAGCGAGTTGGCGCAAGCTGATTTAAGGATGATTGTATAACGAGGAACTCATGGAGAAGAACAACATGCTGATCAAGGAGCTTGGCGAATCTAGGACCAAGGTGACTAATGTTACCGCCGGCTGAAAAATTTGAAGAAATCCGGGAAGGCATCGATAATACGTAACTTTAGCGGTGTCGAGAGAAATGCGATTACGCATCAATAATGTTTTGTAAATATGCATTGTGTTGTTGGCAATAGCAGGAGCGATAAATCCGGTTGGGGGAGAGGGTAAAGAGAAATTTGAGGTGGCCAGAGAACATGCCGAAGGGCAGAAGCCGCTAGTCAACACTACAAAAATACACTTCCGTGATGATACGTGTTTGTCACGCAGTGGAGTCGCGTTTTTTGTCATGCATGTACATCCATGACAAATTTATAGCGAGAATCAAGATAGTAATACATGTCTTTGTCGTAGAAGTGTTCCATGACATTACCAAAATTATCATCACGAGTGTCCACTTCCATGACGATAAATCGTGCGTCACGTCAGTGCTTTACGTCAGGTTTGACCGACATGTGGCATCCACCGTAACTGATACGCCGTTAAGCTATCGGGTCGGATTTTGGATCCGATAACCCGTTAACAGGCCGACCAATGGGAAATTTCCACGTGTAAAATCATCATTGGTTGGAGGAAACACGTGTAATCATTTCGTCGTTGGGATGAGATGTCATCCACTCATTGGACGGAAGAGCGCCTATGATACGTCGACACGTGGCATGGCCCATCAAGTTTAAATGGGCGGCCCAACTAAAGGCCCACAAGATTTTGCGGACCATAATGGGTGGCGTGATTAAAACCCACAAGATTTTCATGGGCCATATTTGCGACCATAAGCCAGTAAAGCTCACAAGATTTTTTGTGCCATAATGGGCTGCCCAGTAAAACCCCACAAAATTCTTGCGGATCATAATGGGCCGGCCAGACTAAAGGCCCATGAATTTCGCCAAACATTAATAGGTGGCCCAGTCAGAGCCCACAAGATTTGAGGACCCTAGTAGGCGGCCCATTGACTTCTGCCATGTTTTTGGGCCAAATACCGCCATTATTTGATCCGGTCCATTAATGGCTCATCACGTTCGGACCTAATAATGGCCCATATAAAATCCGACCGTTAAAGCCTCCCACTTTATAGGGCCAAATCACGGCCAGATCAGTCCGGCGCTTTAAGAGGCTTTGGGCTCAATTATGGCCCATATCAGATTGGCAGATTGGTGGACACTATGCTTTTGGGCCCACTTGCTAAAGGCCCATTTAGTAATTCGCACGATATTAGTTTGGCACTGTTAAGGGCCCATTTAACATTTCGACCCTATATTAATTTGGCTTGTTAAAAGCCGTCATATAGTTGGGCCTAACGACGGCTCGGTTTGCATCCGCCTGCTTTCGCGTGCGATATCGATTAGGCCAAACAAGGACCGAGACAACTTTGGCCTGTTAAAGCCCGTGAATTGATTCGCACAATCATGGGCGAGGTCCATTCAGACTGCTTTGCCCGCCCGTGAGCTATTCGGCGGCGTTTGAGTCCGACCTACTTCTCGGCCTCCTAAAGCCCATTGAGTTTTCTTGCGAAAAAGAGGGCGGGGTTACTCGGCCTATTAAAGGCCGAATCTACTAGTGGGCGGTTTGACTGGCCATGATGCGGATCATACATCGTGGTTGCATAGCGGCCCGATTATGTCCCGTAATTTTCACGGTTTGGCCGGTTCTTTGCGAAGCGAGGATATATATCTGATAAAATAACTGCAGCATCATGAATAAGAAAAAACCTAGACTATACAATAAAGAAATTACGACATATTACATCCACTTGGCATCAAAGTTCGGCACTATGATAATAAAGCACAAGCGGACAATAGATTACATACCTGGGCATCAAAGATCGCCACCAATTGCAAATAAACAACGCCGACAAACTAATATACAAAACCGTGACACTTCAATAGAGTTCAAGAAAGGTTAGCCCTCTTTGAGGAGCTACTGGCGCAAGCGGTGAGCAAGATGATGACTAAGCTTGTTCAACACTTATATCTTCCTCACTCTGAAAGATAAACAAGCGAGAGAGATGACATGTTTTGCACATAAAAGTATCGATCTTGACAATTCATCACATTTCTTCTTGTGCGAATAAAGTGACCACGGTTTAAAATTGCATTAACACAATATGGTATTGTTCAGGTCAAGACATGGCGAGGAAATGACATTGTGAAGGGTTGGCAGCTTCACGATACCAACTGGATTACAGATCAAGAACTCATAAGTATCAATGGTTAGTGTGTTGTCAATTTATCCCATTTGATTGGCAAATAAAGAGCGGTTTAAATAATACTCCCTCCGTCAAGAATTACTTGTCATCAAAATGGATGTGTCTAGAACTAAAATACATCTAGATACATCCATTTCAATGACTCAATATTTTAGAACCGGAGAAATAAGAAACCACTTGCGGGTGATATGACATTGTTCATAGTTAAGACATTGCAGAATATGACATTGTGTTGTAGTGGGTAGGTTCACCACACCACTGGATTAAGGATGAAGAACAGAAGCATACAAGCAGTGCAAAAGAAGATCACTTGCTCTGTATAGTTTAATTTACATGGTATGAAGAAGGAACTTGGTTGTACAACTGAAAACTTAAATTGAGAAGGACAAACTTTTGTTTATGAATTACATAATAAACTTTAAACATGCAATTTGATGCAAAGACCAAAAATAAACAGCTGTTGCAGTCATGCCTAACCAAATATACACAACAAAGTTTGAAGGCTTGAGAAGGACAAACTTACATTCTTGGTGAAACAGGCTCTATAAAGCCCTTGCCATCTGATGGGGGGGCAATTCAAGAAGTTTAGCACAAATGTTCTTCATAAGCATTCCCTTTATTCTACATTTTGTTAAGAGTAAATATAGATGTGATAATATCTGAAAAAATGGAGAATATTTAAGATAAGATGAAGAGTGATGCTACATAACCAAGTAGCTATAAATGTATGTGCAGCGATACTGAGGCAAAAGGCACAGCCAAGAGCAATGCAGCTAAACTTCTTGATACCAAACTTATGGTAAGAGTAAATATAGATCGATGTGTAGAAAATGGAGGCAAAGGAAAATAAGCTGCGAGTGATGGTACATGAACAACTACTGTCAATATAAGTACCTTTGATAAAGGACAACATGTACTTACAAGAACAATGCGAGCTAAAAAAATCGTTGGCATTGGATATATTCTACACTAATGTAACCATTCATACAGATCAGATAATTTGGGCGAACAATTGATAAGCAAGCTATCATGCATACTCTTTGTCACATAATGACCAGGTATGTATGCAAGTCTTTATGTCTCAGGACAGCAGGTACTAACAAGAGCAAAGCAGCGGGCAGCATATTTGCGATATCCTGTCGTTCTTTTCAAACCGAATTCTTCTTGAGCAGATTTCACGAAAAAGATCCGTAAGGCACATGAAGAAAAGTAGAAGTTCAAATTGTCATGTGATTTCATAGACAGTACCTCATCACAGGAACAAGACCGAGTGCATAACAAGGTTTTTCCATTCAATGTCTTCTAAATTTAGCACGGAGACTTCACGAGAATTCGTTTATAGACTTGCCATCAAAGTGTGATTTCCTCGGGTAACACCGATCATGCTGCAATGCTTCCTTGAAAAGCACAAGCAAGCTTTGCTCGTCATGACTATCCAGATTGACCCTCACCTAGTTACAACAATGTAATGTAAATCATTGATGTGTTAATCAGCAGAAAACAGGAAAATAATAACCATGAATAATAGCACTTACACGTAAGTTGGACAGGAAGATGTAAAATGGTGTTTGTCTTCACTATAATCTTCCCATGATGGAAATATATGCGTAGTCCCTAACAACATTGAAAGCATTGTCTTTTAAACTGGGAATAAATGGAATGGGGTTCCAATCTGCACAGAATTGGCCGTCTCTGCGGTTAGGATAGGTCTTGGCCGGTGGACTTGCTGTACGTTTTTTGGGTGGGATTTTTACGTGAATACGGCTGGTGCTATGGCAAATAAAATCAGTATACCTTTTCTTTGAGTGCAGGTCCTGTGTGGTGGGGGCTAGTGGTGTGCAATGAAGTATGGAGTACAGTCTGTGGAGTCGGTCCTATGTTTTGTGTCCTTTGGTTGTACAGCCAATATAAGTGGGTATTGTTGTCTGATTTCTCCGGCACCACCACGTTTTTCAAGGACTTTCTTGGTGCTCCTTGGGTTAAGCAATCACCCTCTTCCTTTTTGATGTCCGATGCACAAGAAAAACATTTGAGTGGAGAAACATGGTATGACAGACAGATGGAATATGTATTGATAATGGATGGGCATGGCATCTCGAGATTATATGATGAAATAAAGCTGAGATGGTGGTGCAACAAAGTAGAAGAAATGCAAGACAACATATGTGCAAGATACGCACAATCAATAAAACCTTGCCAAATTAGAACAAGCACCTTGATGGGTGAACAGGGACAGGCCATCGCCTTTGACTCTTCGAGGTTAGAATAGTCATTAGGATGATATTCGAACAAGAATCAATAGGTGGGGGCGTCACGAGTTTCATTGCTTCGAATGGCACTCAATGCCTTGGTGCCAATTTTGTAAGAATCATTGCAGTGTTCCACAATATTCTTACGATCTGCTGGATTACGATATTCACTATAATTGCGTATAATATATCGAGAACCATGAAAACATAAATAGTTGTGAGATTATCTTTTGTAATGCAGATGATATTCTAATATAGGCGCCCTGTAAACACTTATGTGCTATCACTAGATTACGATGAGAGAACTCATGTGTGATGTAATATAAATGCGTGCATTTATATAATCTGCACAAATTACACAAAAATAGGCTCGAAGTAAGGATAGGATGGCGGATGATAGGTTCATAATATACCATGTCTGAGAGTTTATTGCCAAACCATGATAACAAGAGCACACAACAACTAGGCAGATCATAGTGTACATAACAGGTACACCATAACCACGATATATAAATCGGAAAGTGGGCGGCTTGAAAATACGGTGTTGTATTGCCGCTAGTAATTGAAAGCCTATCGATCACGTCAAGTCCGGCACTATCGAACATGGTAAAAGAAGAGCAAGCAGATTTTGGATAATAAAATGTTGGTTCTTGATTGCCCACACAAGATGAACCAAAGCGCATTAAGAATGCAACTCCGGTATCTCTAGACCATTTCAGTGGTTGGATGAAGATCCTCACGTCTAACCCTTCTTCTTCCTCGTCTCTTAGTTCTTCCCATCTGAGAACACCGCTTGCAGCACGCCCGGCGAGCGGCTGCCCGCACCTTTGTGTTCCTCCACCCCCCCCCCACCCATCGAGTTTTTTCTTCGTTCGTGAGGCCCCACAACCACCAGGACTCGTTGGACCGCCTTGGCGAACTCCGCGAACTCTGAAAAATCGGTGACCCAATTTTGAAATTTAGTCTCATGTGATTTAACTAGTGTGGAATATAAAAGGGAAAACCATAAGCATTGGGAGTATAGTGTTGAGCGTGCCATGGCGGATCTGAAGGTGCAAACGGACAAAGGCAACCGCAACCAAGACAAGAAATCATGAGTAAGCAGTGGCGATCTATTTTCTTGCTGCGATAAATAAGTTAACGAATCTGAAAAGTACCGCCTCACAGTGCGGCGCCGTGTGCACGCTTTGTGTGAGAATTTAGACGGTGCTTACTTGATAGCGATAATCGTCGTGGTGGAAGCGAGATCTAGGAGGGTAGGCGATGTGGCGGTAGGCGCGATGGGCCGAGACGGTCGTTGGGCGGCGTCGACAAGGTGGACGATGGTGGGGATGAAGCGAGGGGACGGGATGCAAGGATCCTGGTCCAGGCGTGGATGAGAAGTCGATCTCTTGTAATTAGCGGCGGTGTCGGAGTGTCGGCTCCGGCATGGTGGAGGAGGACGGCGGTGGATGGGGTGGCGGACGGCGGTGGGCGGAGGAGGTGGGGTGGAGAAGGTGTTTTGGCGCCTGGTCTGAATGGGGAAAAGGGAGGTGAGAGGAAGGGGGGGACCATGTATGGTAGCGCTTGTCTCAAATGCTTGAGATTTACAAACTTAGCCCCGTTTCAAATTTCTACTACATCACATCAACATTATTAATCGGTTTAGGGATAGAACGGTAATCTCGCATACAGAATATTTGCCGCAGAGTTTGTTTTTGGCGCCCACCGTGTCACGAATCCGGGTGAGAGGCGGTTACGTCACGTTTGGGTGAAATTACAAACCTACCCCTATCGAAACCTATAGAAATCCAGCGAGATAAACTTGCGTGGCAGGGATAGGCGGTAGTGATTTCCATCTACATGATTTTTGGTTTCGTGAGGTTCTTCGCGACTTTCCCGCTTTGTTCAAATTTTGCATAGTGCACGCTTACCGTGCCAACTCAATTCGAATCCGTTTGTATTCTACTATTTTTTTAGCGGGATCCATTTTCAATTTGAATTACATTCTATATACATCATTTTTTATATATACTTTCAAAAGCACAACACCATTTATACATAAATATGGTTTACAAATGGCATGATCTCAGATTCATAAGGTTGTATCCATCAACTTGGATTTTCAAATATTTGAAACCACTTTATGTTGAAATCCAATGTATGCATTCCTCGCTAACTGTCTCCAATTAATGTGTGTTTCATGCAATTTTTTTAACTTCTCAAACATGTATAATGTGTTTCACACACGCCATATAGTTTAATCCCGTTTAGACATTAATTGCATATAAACCATGCATTGTTTGTAATTGAAGAATCTATGGATCACCAATATTGATAAACTATATAACATTACATGTGCCCAAGTTCAAATGAATATGCATGTTTGATACACCAATTTGCGCTATGATATTATCGATGTCGTGATCTCCGGTTTAAATATTTGAATCCCTTTAATCCAGATATTAAGTCTCATATAGCTATCACTCATGCTTATATAGGACTATCTCTCGGACCTATACGTGTTCATCGTCTCTCGGGCATCTCTCGTGCTACACCATATATCGAAAATGATCTTTTATCTTAGTAACTGCTTGCGGTACTCTCTCCCCTCGACCTTCATCACTCTATCTCTCCCCTGCTTCCTGTCTCTAGCTATGATTCTCCATGTGGAATCTCTTTCTCTCACACAAACACAAACCTTTGTCTCACAGGGTCTCATTTCTCTCATCTATTCCCATGTGTGCCACTCGCACACCCCTCATCTGAGAGATGTATTTCGCTCCTTAGATATGAGAACCTACGACTCTTCCTCTTCAATATCTCTTTCTCACACACAAACACAAACTCTGTCTCCCAGGGTCTCATATTTCTCCATTGTTCTCTTGTATGTCGCTCAAACACACCCTCTCTCCCTAGAGATATCTTGTGTTCCCTCATATGTCTCTCTAGCTATCACTCACGTTGTGAAATATCTTTCTCTCTGGAGACAAAAACTCCGTCTCTCCGGATCTCATTTCTCTCGATATCTGTTTGTATGTGACTCACATGCACCCTCTCTCATCTCTCACACACCCACACATAACCCAGCCTTGATCCACTCGACTCCTATCTCTAACGCTCTAGCTAGCATCTTTATCTTTCTATTTATCTGTTTCTCCATCAACCTTCTTTCTCACCCTCACTCTTGATTCCTATCACGCTTTTACATATGTTTCTCTCTCTACATGCAGTCAAGTGCCCTCTCACACACATATATAACTTCACCCTTTGAACCACCCAGACGGTCATCTCCAACACCCAAACTAACGGATGTCCCTCTAGCTAGCATCTCCATCTACTGTATCTATCTGTAGTTTCTCCGTCAACATTTCTTTCTCGCACGGAGTCTTGCTTCCTATCACCCACACTATATATGTCTCTCCATACATATGCATTTATAAGTTGATCTCTTTTGCACAATCATTGCGCCTCACCCCCTCGCTGCTTGCCATAGATGCATGCTCCAGCCGCATACACTATCTCGTTAAGACAAAAACACATGCTCAATTGTCGGGCCTTCTTCCTGCATTCTCACATGCATGCATATTGTCATACCGACCCATCTCTCCCATGTAGTTGATCTTATGACTTATGTCTTCTTTCTTTTATCTCTGATCATGCTGGCATGCACACACACACACACACATCCCATATACATGTATACCTCTCACACATGCACGTTCAAGGTCTCTATGTCTCCACACGTAGTTAATTACCCTCAATCCTAACGCCACATTGAATCTTTCTCCTCTTTTGTGCACATAACTTCCACTGGATGGGCAAAACACACACTCACATACACTACCCCCCAGCGCCTCTCCACTTCCCCTATATCCCCGAGAAACCAATAAGACCATCCCTTTGTTTAATTCCATACATGCACCATCGATATATAGTAGTCTTCCTCGGTGTCTCTCGAACAAACACGTTCTCTCGATGTCGACTCCTCTTCTGGCTTACGCACCTTCTCTTCCCTCTCTCTGGGCATTTTCTATCTACTTGCCCCATCGTTGGTGGCCTCTGCCATACATCATCCTCTCTATGATGAAGCCATGCACACTTAAATTACATCCGCCACAGAGGACCCGTGACACACACACACACACACACACACACACACACACACACACACACACACACACACACACACTGCATACGCATGCCTCTACATCACACCCCACACACACACTAAGACTCCATCTCTCTCTCACACACACACACACACACACACACACACACCCCTCCCCACTCACACTTCCATCTCCATCTCTCTCTCTCTCTCACACACACACACAAACTAAGACTCCATCTCTCTCTCTCTCCCTCTCTCTCTCTCACACACACACACACCCCCACACACTAAGACTCCATCTCACACACACACATGCTCTAGGCGGAGCATTTGTTCCTACCACCCTTCATCCAACCTTACGTATGATAAACAATCACCTTTATTTACTTGCATAACATGGACAGATTCCACTTTACTTTAGTAGTAGTCGGCAAACTTATCATCATGTACCCTAAAAAAAACAGTTGGCGATGATGGTGTGCACTGCCATCTTATGTCTGAGACCGTTATGATCTATGTCTGACGGATAGAAAGCAAACTATGATAATTTTACAAAAGATACCCGCACCTCTCTCCACATCATTATCTCCCGCAACCTCATTGCTCAGCAATTAAAAAAGGAATAAGTCTCTGGAACAATCTAGCATGCATGGTGGCCGCTGCCGCTGCCGGTGCTCCATCCCCATGCCTCCGCCCATTCCGACCACCAGTCACCACCACGCTCCACTCCTCCTCGCCTTATCTCTCATCTTTCATTTTTTTCGATGACATTCTCGAGATACCAGTTTTCTGATAAAATTCTCGAGATATCATTAGTTTTTACACATGGGATTACTCCTGCATGGGTCAATCACAACAGTGTGTTTTGTAAAGAATGCATATTGATGTTCCATGCAATGCGCGAGATCTTGCTTGTAATTATATAACACAAATCACGAGCAGGATGTGACATTTTTTGACACAACCACGTTAACATGGCCACGTAAATCACGAGAAGGAAGGAGAAGGAAGCGGGCTGTGAATAACGTTTTTACCACAATTTCTTAAAAGCTGAGTGCAATAATTGAGTAGTTTTGCAAACTACCATTACTACTACACAAGCGGTTCAAAACCTATACTCCCTTGCCGGTCGCGCTTCAGCGTAAACGGTCAGCGTCCCCTGGAGGCGTCGATTGCCTCATTAATGCCCGGACCAGGGCGGGCGACCTCTCCTGGCAACCGGCTTTGAAGTGGCGCGACGGCAGAAGCGCCGCTTCCCGGTTACTTGACGCTCGGCGTCGAGTAGCCATAGGCCTGTTTGGATCCATGGGTTAGAGTTAGTTTGAGCTACTTGGGGCTCAAATAGCCTAAAGTATCCAAGCATGAGGGTTTAAATTGGAGCAAGTTGCACCGAACCCACCAAAAAAAACTATCCCACCCAAGAGGTGCTAACTGGAGATAGTTCTCATTGGGAAACCATGAAAAATCACTTTTCTCTCTCCATGAAGTGCATTTATTGTCAATCTAACCCTGTCACCCAAACACCTCTTTAGCTACAGATTAGTTCAGGGTTAGTCATGAGTTAGTCTAACCTCTAGCTAAGTTAGAGTATCAAACGAAGCGAGTATAGGACATGCAAGTTGCTCCAAGCATCACAGAGCAAATTAAATACGTGAAAGGATTTTTTCTTTTGAAAGCGGAACGTGAAAGGATTTTTTAGAATGCTCTTGGCATGTCGCTAACATGTGATAGTTAACCGACCTCAATAGGCGGCAGAAGCATCCAGCCCGCCGCACTTTGATAGAGGCGAGGAGGGAGAAGCGTCTGAATTTGTTGGATTACTAGAGATAGGTGTTCATACGGAAGCCAAGAAATATGGTGATAGCGTGGGTTAGCCATGTACTAGTATGATGTAACTACATTGGGTTGCCGTGTTTACGTACTCTTCCGATCCTTTGTGGAGATGATTGGTTAATTTTATATCGCTGAATAATATTAAATATTATGAGTGCGGACGCTCCTGCGAGGTTCCTTGCTCCTTCTCGGTCGTCCAAGATCTATGTTCTTCCACTCTATTTTTTTACGTGAGCTTTGTTCATCCTTTTGCCAACCACGAGACATCTAGCATCAAAGGTGCACGTGTTATGCAAGGATCGTTCCATCTATATGAAGAACACGTGGGAGTGGAACTACGAGACGGACATGTACCGAGGTGGGACGTGCGAACTGAGTAATGTAGCCGCATAGAGTGAAGTAGAAAGGCACAAATGGTATGAACATGCATGGCATATAGGGTGTGTTTGGTTGCGTTCTCGTCTCAGCATAGTTGTTCCCTCTTCATGCATACTCAACTCAACACCCTCTTCATGCATGCTCTCTTCATGCATGCTTCTAGTGTATTTGTGCTAAACTAGTGTGGACTCATGCACCCTCCATACACTCTACCAAACACCCAAAAGTAGTCGAGAAGGGAACTCTTGGCGGCATTTGTCTCTTACTACGTACTACCACTAAATGTTGTAAATGCAATGCACTGATGATGTTATAGGTACGTGCCTAAATACTCTACTACTACTATATTAGTTGGAGGCACATATTAACTTTTATATTTGTTTACGTGTATGCCCCGAGACCTTCCAACTAGACGTGTCTTTCTCTCCAGGTCGCACTTTGTATCGTTCATACCACTAAGTACTACTACTACGTGTGGTCTCCGACCCAGAAGTGGAAGAAGTGGAGAGCTCTACCGCGCTTTGTTTTTTTCTGCTGGGCTCTACCCGCTGTTCATGTCCCTCCTTTCGTTGGCGTGTGGGACATCCAGCACTATGTCGTGTTTGGCACCCTTCGTCGTGGAGTTGAAACGCTAGCATTCATCGTAAATAAAAATAATTATAAATCGGCAGTGATACTATTTTTGTGAACCAATCAGCGATGATACTATACCACGCGGTTTCCTTGCTCCTCGATATCGGAAAGAATACTTTCGTTCGCCAACATGTGGGACGTCGACCATCCGGTCCACTTGCCATGCCTTGAGAACTCAAGGGAGAGTCACCCGGTTCATCGCGCCCTTGATAACAATGACTAATGAGCCGTCAAATCACAGGCCCACTTCCCACTTTGAAGTTGCTCGGACGAAGGAACCATCATGACTTCGTTGAATTCCGCTTCTTGAAGAAAACTCTGTACCAGCAGTCTTGCTAGCTACTGATATTTACTCCAACAGAGGCCTCCTTTTCGTTCATAGGATAGGAATATGAAAATCATAGGAAGTGAGATGACATGCATCTCAATTCCTATAGAGAAAGAGATGCCATTTGATGCATAGGATAGGAATGTTTCCATTTAGTCTAGGCTAATGTCTTGGTAATTTGCTCTAAAAACTACAGTGGTAACTAGTAATCTTGGTACATGCTCGTACTCGATACAGACACACACACTAACTACTAGTACTACTACTTCTTATCTTTGGCGGAGCGCGTCGTTCTCCTTCCGGCTTTGTCGTGACACCCCACCGTGCTTGGATCTCCGCCGACCTCTCCCATGACGTGAGTCGCGTCCTTTTCTTTCTTGCTTGTGGCGGGCCTCTCTTTTCTTGAGTGCTTTAACTTTTCCGCTCCTGCAATGCGGCTTTGGCCGCCTCTTGCTCTACCGCCCATTCGGCCTTGGCATCTTCAAATTCCTCCCACATAGTTGTGAGTGCGGCGGCGATGAACTTCGGCACGTCGGGATGCCATCGCTTCCCTACCATTTTGTGTGTAATGCGTTAGGTAGGCGAGGAACTTCGATGCTTGACGGGGATGCCATCGCTGCCTTACCGTTAGTGTGTGGCGCGGTGGCATGAACGGCGCTTAGTGAGAGCTCACAGGGTGGAGTGGCGGACAACCGTATAGTGCATTGGTTTGTTAAGAGCTCAAGGCGCGAAAGGCGAAACAAATTAGGATTCACTTCAATCCTGGTCATTTATTATCGAGTAAAATGCATTGGCGGTCATCGAACTTGTCTTGATAGCTCACTTTGATCATTGTATCACGAGATATGGTGATTATCACTGTCACTTGCTCAGCGTATAGCTCCGTATTTGTATGGTTGACCGGTCATCGAAGCGATGCATCATCGCCTCATCATTTCGTGTTCTTTATCTATCTCTTGCAGGCCTACCTGTGAATGGAGAAGAAATCTGTAAAAACCAAAATTATGCGTATGTGGGAATCAAACCCACGGACTGGTGGCTACACTGCGCACCCTCGTAAGCCAAATGAAAATGAAATACTTGCGTCAGGACACTCACGCTCACGCTTTCAAAAGCATGCTAATGCATGCACGTCGCCCTCTAAATCAAAGTCCTGCTCATGGCATAGCATAAAGCAGCCGAGCCCATCACTGCTTGGCGCCCGGCGTTGCACGACATTCTTTTTTAGGCGTTTGATGGAGGCCTCTGTGAGCGCCGAGCATGTATTCACAGCTCCACACCAATGGTCATACTCGGACCGCCTTGCTCATGTATATAGTCCATCACAATGACAATCTATAAAAGCGGTCTAAGCTAGAGAGGTATGTCACGCCCAATATGCGACCCTATCCAAAAAGAACTCAGCGGTCCACCAAGGATAGACGCATATTGAAAGCAGCTTTTGCAAGGTGGATATCATTACATCAACATTACATAATAGGTAGGGATACATACGCAAAGGCACAAATGCCACAAGAATACATCAACATCATATACAAAGATCAACATCCAGACTACGGGTGAATCATAAGCGAAGCTCAAACAATATCCACCACTGCTAGCCCAGGCTGCCGACACTGGAACCTATCCCTGATCGAAGAAGAAGCGGAAGAAGAACTCCAATACAAGCAAACATCGCTCTCCGTCATGATCGCCATAAAGCCAGTACCTGCAACTTGTGGTGTAGTAATCACGTGAACCCACGAGGACTCGACAATCCCATTACCATGGGTATCAAGACTATAAAGCTTAATAGGAAAGGAAGGGGTAAAGTGGTGAGGTTGCGCAATGACTAAGCATATGGTGGCTAACATGCATAAATGAGGCGAGAAAAGAAACAAAGGAGCGATGCGTCAACTAGTAATGATCAAGAAGTGATCCTGAACTCCTACTTCGTCAAACATAACCCGAAACCGTGTTCTCCTCTTGATCAACCCGAAAATAGACACTCACGGTTATGCACCACGGTTGGTGTATTTTAGAAGAGTTTGCTTCAAGTTTACTACAACGGATATTAACAAATTCCCATCACGCCACATAACAGCGCACGGCTCTCGAAATTTTATACCTGCAGGGGTGTCCCAACAGCCCATGATAAGCTCTCGCGATCAACGAAGGATATTCCTTCTCCCGGGAAGACCGATCAGTCTCGGAATCCCGGCCACAAGACATTTCGGCGACAATAAAACAAGACCAACAAAGCCGCCCGGATGTGCAGGCAAATCCCGATAGGAATCGCATGCATATCTCGTTCTCAAGAGCACACCGGATAAGTCAACTCACGAGTAGGACCAAGCCTCGAGTTTCCCGTAGTGGGCCCATGAAGCTTCGGTTCGGACCAACTTTTCGAAGAAGCAGCGGCCCGGGGGCTAAAATAAAGATGACCCTTGGGCTCAAAACCCAAGGGAAAAAGGGCAGAGTGAGGCAAATGGTAAAACCAATGTTGGGCCTTCTTTGGAGAGTCTTATTCAAGCGAACTGTCAAGGGGGTCCCATAAATCACCCGACACGCGTTAGGGACATAAAATCCGGGAACATAATACCGATATGACGGAAACTAGGGCGCAAGAGTGGAACAAAACACCTGGCATAAGGCCCGAGCCTTCCACCCTTTACCAAGTATATAGATGCATTAATTAAATAAGATATATTGTGATATCCCAACAAGTAAACATGTTCCAACAAGGAACAACATCTCCATGTTCAACAAGGAACAAACTTCATCTTCACCTGCAACTAACAACGCTATAAGAGGGGTGAGCAAAGCGGTAACATAGCCAAACAACGGTTTGCATAGGAAGGGTGCAAGGTTAGAGGTTCATGGCAATTTGGGAGGCTTGATAAACAGGTAATAGGTAGCGCAGCATAGCGATAGAAACGAAGCAACTAGCATAGCAATGATAGTAGTGAGATCCAAGGTAGCGGTCATCTTGCACGAAATCCGCATAGAAAGAAGAGCGAGTCCATGAAGAAGATGAAACGGAAGAAAAGAACCAGCGTGAAGCGAACGAATCCTCACGCGATCGCAACGAAACAGGAACTAACAAGAAGAAGCACACAACATGAAGTAAACACACCACACACATAGACAAGACATGATGCATGACAAAGCTACATGAAGCTACTCATGGCAAGAGATGATGCAAACAAGACAACACACATCAAAGCAAGTTTAAATGAGGCGAAACAACATATAACAATTGGTAAGTCCTCATATGCAAATTTCGAATTGGTCCAGATCTGAATAAACTTTATGTTCAAGTTGTTAAACAGCAATTTAAGATGCACCACGATGATCTACGAAATTCTAGTCAAGTTACATATAAAGTTCATTAGATTGAGACTACGGCCTAGAAGATATGAGCAAAACAAGTTAAGCATGGCATTGATGCAAAATGCGCATACAAACATCAAACAAACACCTCAAAACAAGGATGCAACATGATAATATGAAACTACATGCAAAATCAAGCAAGTTTCATATAGAGCACACTCGAAAGCAGACAGCAGTTCAACACATACACCCTATACATGAGAACAGCAACTAGGCATATTGCAAGCACCAAAACAACAAGCTACAAGCATCTTAACATGAGAACAAAAGGCATGGGCATGATGTAAAGGTAAAGCATTACAAAACATGAACACTGAGCTATCTCCGAAATCACTAGAACATGCTCAAACACACATGGCAAGATTGCAAATAATATAGATTCAGGACTTATCAGGAAATAACATCAGGGTTGCAATGTTTAGAGCTATCAAACAACATGTTACAGGAACTTATCATGGCAAAAAGGCATGGCATGAATCTACTAATTGCATAGAACAAAAGTCCTTCTTGACCATAAGCGAAAAGGATCGGAAAATATGATGGCACCCATGTAAACATAAGCGAGAACAACAATAAGTAGGCATGTTGGTGAGCTTGACCCACTCACCACAGAGCAATACATGGCATGGCAGGGAAACCAACAATGTAAGAAGACGTGGCATGAAGAAGCTATACATGGCAAGAACAACATCATAGCATACAGCGATCAACTACAACAACCTTGGCAAAATTGAATAACATGTAAACAATCTGCCGGAAACATTTTATAGCAAAAGTAGAGCTCGATTGACTCAAGCTATGGCACTCCATAATTGCAAACAAGGGCATGGATGGATAGAGAATAACCATATGTTCAAAACATCCTTACTTGAAGTATCTCAAAATAAGCATGGATCTCTCAGCAGCATCAAGTTTACATGGCATAAAAATATCGAGACAAAAGCAGAGGTGAAATCAGCAATATCATGAAGCCTAGTTTGCATGCTTGTGCTAGTCTACAGAGATCACAAAAATACATGCCACACACTCCTGGAAAGATGGCATGGCATATTACAAAACACATGTAGGACTCAAGTTCATAGGATGCACACATCAATCATGGCAAAAATGACAAAAGTGCATGTTACGATAAGAATCTGAAACTAACATCACATAGCCCTCTTCTAACAGCATTTCGGGCATCAAGATGAGCTCAAATGAAAATTATGCAATGATATGAAATGATGTAGTCAATCGAAGCGAACAATTTGACATATTACTGCGCAGCATAAGCGAACTCTGAATCTGAGTTATGGCATGATGAAAATGCATGAAAATTCTTGAAAACTCGAGGACTTGGAAAATTGGACCTCGGGGAGAAGTTGGATGAGGGAGATCGGGAATGAGACGGCGCCAGGGCCGGGGAGCCTGGCGTTTGGTTGGGACCGGTGGATCTCGTCCACTGGGCCGGATCGGCCGGACCGAACTTCGGCAGCGGCAAGCCAGATTCCAGCTGAGCAAGCGCCGTCGGAGAGAAGACGGCGGAACGCAGCCGAGTCTCTGCGGTCAAAGCGGCAGGCGGCCTTGGTCGGTCAGCCGTAGTCGCGCTCCAGCCGAGCTTGGCCTTGAGCCGAATAGTCGTCCGAGCCCGAGGCGAAGCAGCTAAGCGGCCGAAGGCCGAAACCAAAGTAAGAAGCGGCCGGCGGAAGCGGAAGCGCAGCCAGCGGCAAAGAACCCGGCAGCCAGGAAGCCAGCCGAGGGCAGCCAGCGGCTGGCGCCTTCGGCAGCGAAACCAGAGCAGCAAGGCCAGCGGCAAGCGCAGGCAGGCGCCGGACATGAACCCGCAGCAGCGGCGCCACGGGCAGGAGGAGCCTCCATGCAGGCAGGCAGAGGAAGCAGTGGCGTGCCACGTGGGGAGCAGAGGTGAACGGGAGGCGGTGGACATGTCCGTGGCCAGGATGGACATGTCCGTAGCGTGGAGGAAGGTTGGCTAGGGTTTGGATGGAATCATCAAGTGAATTTTCGGGAGAGCACACATTTATAGGTAGAGGAGCTAGGAGAGTCCAAATGAGGTGCGGTTTACAGCCCTACGATCGTGATGAGCAGCGAGGAACATGGAGGGATAGGGTGGGTTTGGGCCACTATGAAGGGGTGTTGGGCTGCAAAGAGAATAGGGCTTTTGCGGTTACCCGGTTAACCGTTGGAGTATCAAAGCGACCTCAAATGATCCGAAACTTGACAGGCGGTCTACGGGTGCTATACCAAGGCAACTTGACAAAACCTCGATCCGTTAAAGACTATTTAACACCCGCTTACGAAAAGAGGTAAAAGGGGAAGTAGTGAGACATAAAAGTGCGGATGGAAAAAGCGGACAACGGGAAAATGCTCGGATGCATGGGAGGCGGACACGTATGCAAAATGAGATGCACATGATGACATGATGTAAAATCTGAGATGATGACATGGCAAAATGCAACACGCAAAGCAAAAGACATGGCAATGGCGATGAATAAGCGGCAGAACACCTGCGCGCCGAATGCAGGGGGCGTTCTGAGGTACTATGGTAGTATGGTGCGGAGTATGTACTATCTGTAAAGCGACCGATCTTAGTGCCACTTTACGCCGAAACCCCTTCCGCCGCTAGCGCGCTTCCGCTGAAAGCGGTCACGTCTCTCCGAATGTCAATACGCATTCACCGGACTTAACGCCCCGATGCAATTGGTGTGATTCTTGCGACATGCGGGCGAGACGTCCGTTACGCCCACATGTTAGTAACCCAAACGCATATGCGGTTAAGTCACTTTGGCGGCGTCCCCATTTACGCCGGCGAACCTACTCCGGCGCGATTGTCCATCGTCTGCCACGACTCATTGCCATTACTTTGCTATATTAACAGAGCCCTAGCTCCGGCCATAGCCAAAGACCCACACTTATTCTCTCCGGTCCCTTCATACATCGGCACCACTTCAACCATGGCATCCTGGCGCTCGAGCTCTCTAGGGCGTATTGTCGCGAGGGCGGGCGAGGACATCAGCGGCTCCGCTCGAGCGCGCTCCAAGCTCTCTTCGACATCATCCACTTTGGAACAAAGCGAAAGAGATCGCGGATCCCCGGCCGCCCTCGCCGCCCACGACCCTGGCTTGAGCGCGTCTTGCGTCTTGCAAACCGGCAGTGACAAGTAGTACGGTGGAGTCGCCGCTCGGTCTGGTCCTAGGAAGGCCACCGCTCCTCCACTCTGTCGGCCGCCAAGCTTGGTGGGATAAAAATCGGCGGTTGATTAGCGCTTGATGGCGGCGATGGGCGGAGATCTTCATAACCTTGTGCTCGGAGGAGGAGGTTATTGAGGAGGATAAGGAGGAGGCAAAAGGCAATGGCCTGCTTTTCCGGAGTTCATGGCGGACATGTGGTGGTCGGGGCCCGGCGATCATTCTAGATTAGGTTTTCGATGGGTTTTAGTATGGTTTATGCGAATATGTAGCTGAATTCCATCCAGTTTATAGGAAAAGTTCTCGAGAATGTAATGAATTTCATCCGGTCGATTTTAAATTTTCTTTGTTTGCGCAATTTCGTCCGGTTAGTTCATATAGTTGTCGAAAGGTATGCGGGCAGCATCGGATGGCATCCATCGATGTCCTCGGGACGAGATGCTGGTGTAAATTTGTGAGCACAGTGGCGGAGATGCCCTAACTATCATGCTATAATCGCTAACAATCCTCCATTATTTGGCGAACAGTTATCTCTCGATCAAAATCAGATCGCGGTGTTTACGCTCTCCTCTTTGCGTGAGAGTGTAAACTCTTGCTTACATAAAAATGGAGCAAGTGGGCGACACTGTGGCCGGTCATATCACTCGAACTAAGCCCGCCCTATAACGGCGGAAAAGCACACGCCCTCGTCCTTTTGTTCTGGATTTCTATTGATCGATCGTAGCGAAAATGTTAAACGCTTATGAAGTTCTAAAGAAAAGGCCGCACCGCCACGACTCGTCTGCGTACTTAACCCGACAATCCGGCTGCCGCGCTCACCCGGGCGAACCACAGCGGTGTCTTGCAGTTTCGCGACATGTGGGACCGTAATTGAATAAACCATCGATAGCGAAATATAATGCAGTTCGGCGGGCGTGGTGAAGAAAGCGGGGGAGGAGAAGAGATCGCCCGCCCGGCGCATGGAATCAAAAGAAATATCGGTGATAATGTGAGGTGGTCCATCTGGAGTCCGGACGCTTCCAGACGCTCTCACCGCCCGGCCTCAAGGCGTCAACTTCCGCTGCGCATGCAATAATGCCTCCGTTCTAAATACTCCCTCCGTTCAAATTACTTGTCGCTAAAATGGATGTATCTAGAACTAAAATACATCTAGATACATCCATCGTCACGACAAGTAATTGAACGAGAGAATATTCTTCTAGAATTTCAACAAATGACATACGGAGCAAAATGAGTGAATCTACAATTTAAAACATGTCTACATACGTCCAAGTATGTTTGTACTCCATTGAGATGGCTAGAAAGACAAATATTTGGGAATGGAGGATAGTCAACTTATGTGGAGGAGAGAGGCATTGACAAAGTCAAGGAGTAAAGTGGAGACAAAGCTTTCATAAAAATAAACAATGAATACTCGTTGTCGTCCTCTATATCGGAAAGAATACTTTCATTCACCGACATGTGGGGCGTCGACCATCTGGTCCACCTACCATGCACAAAATTATCCTGGTCTACCGGTCATATCAACCCAACCTTTCCCTGTAAGTTGTTGGACGAAGGAACCATCATGACTTCATTGAATTCCGCTTCTTCAAGAAAACTTCTTGTACCGCCAATCTTGCTACCACCGCTGAAGGCTGGGCGACCTTGTACACGTCATATCTTTGAAACCCACTAGGCCAAACTAGCCGCCTAGGTCATCTATTTTGGAGCGGAGATGCGTCTCTGCCTTGCTATGATTTTGTGTTTGCGTTCTCTGTACTTTTGCTATGATTTTCCTACCCTATGAGACCAAATGAGGCCTGAATGTATATCGACTATTGTCGGATCGATCGCTAAGCCTACAATTTTAGGAGCTAGGGCTGTTAGTCGATCGACGAGATATAAATATAAAGCGTACCACGGCTCATCAGCCAACATTTCTCTTGGTGAGTGTTTTGCAAGTCCTATAGCTACTACGATGCTAGCCTACTAACACCAGAATCATCAAACAAGCCTGTGATATGATAAACAGTTCAAAATTACATCTAAGCATGCCATATATTACATCAAAAGCTGGTGAGGATACATCTGTTTCCATAACTTCGAAGAGGTTAGCATGATTCACTATCAAACAAAAGTAGCAAGATCCGCCCACACAGCGATGCACTAGCCTAAGATGGTTTGATAACACGCATCGTTCGGTTATTGAACAGGGCAATGCAAACTACCTTGAAGGATTAGCGCGACCAACTATTTCTTGTCATCATTCAATGAGAAAGAAGACGGGAGGCAGGATTACGTGTAGGCTAATTCATTACGGGAAAAAGGGGAAGGGAGGGCATGACTGCCACGAACACATGAGAATCGATTTCAGGGCGATGTCCTAGGATGACGCGACATCGAATCGATCTACGGGTGATGTCACGGAGCGGACAACGGCGCGGAATCGATCTCGGTGCGATGCAGAGCGATCCACGACATCGGAATCATCAAGGACAACCACGGCTCTGCACAACCCTAACATATTAGCAAGCACATTGCAAATAATCAAAAAGCAAGCACATGCAAATAATTAAAAACCACAACTATGGTAATAAGCCATTATTTTTACCTTGTGCAGCTCACCGAGGGATCTCATCCCTCAGGGGCCATCTCCTCCTCGATGGGGGCCATCACCTTGAGAATACTTCTTCTCACGACTATCTCCTCAAACTCGGTCTTGAGCCTCACATAGGTGGCAATCAGATTTCCTGGGGTAGGCAGTGGGGCCCTTGCTGTTCTTCAACTTTCTTTGAGGTTAAGTCCAGCGTCCTCAACTCTTTGGCCGTGCTTGTTTCTTGGAGTTCTTGTCTCCATGGGTTGGCCCCCAACATGGTCAACTCGTTGGTCGGTGCTCGCTTCTTGGAGATCTCTGTCTCCGATGGGTTGTCCATCGGCAACTCTTTGCCTAGTGCTCGGGATCCATCAATGGCCGACAAACAAAAACAACGAAAAACCACAATCGCAATGAAAGCGGAAAAGAATAGGATGTGAGAATCGGTGATTGCCAAAAAGAATATTATTGGAATGAAAATATAGCAGCATAACTGATTTGCCCACCTTTCCTTCATCAAGAAGAAAAATGGCAGAAGTGAGTAGCACGGTGAGGTTTTCTTCAAGAAAGGGAAGAAAGGGCTTGAGCAGCGTTCAATGAAATGATGGTTGCCGTCCGTCCAACTGGAGCCACATTACCCTTCTTGAAGGTGTGGGTTTTGTGATATAATGGTCATGAGGCCACACGGGGTGACAGGTGAGTCTCGATTGTAGCACCTCGCTATGATTTGGTGGATGGCAGCGTGCGGATGCTGAAATTGCATGTAGATAAGGGCTAGTCATATAGGGTGCTCAATATTGTGCACCGCGACCAAAGCGGAGAGGCGAGAGAACTCGTAATTAATGCATGAGTTTAATTAGGGTAGTTTTGTAAAGTATGAGATCATTACATTCCCCAATCACAAAATGCCTTGGTTCATGAGATTTGAGATTTGAGCCCTATAAACCCGGAAGGGAGGAGTCTTGCTCGGTGTAGTCTAGTCACTTTTGAAATCTCTAGAAGGCAAATACTCCTTTCGGTTTCGGTCTATACTACTCCTCTCTAGAAAGTCATCTTACAAAAACCAAATAGTCCCAAAACACTTAGGGCGGTGCATTAATTTCTACCTTTTTCTTTTTCTTGT
>JAHIAM010008512.1:0-12311 GCA_021605205.1 Aegilops longissima
GGATCTTCAATCATGGAACTCGCTCTGGGACCCCAAAGCGGTGAGTAATAGTCCATGAAACCGACCAGAATTGGCTAAAATTGTGAGTGTTGATAGCGGACACGTAAACACACCAGTGTTTGTCAATCATGGAAATCACTTTGGCACCCCAATAAACTAGGTAACAGTCCAAGAAATGGGCTAGAATCGGCCCGAACTTCGAGTCTTGACGACCAACACGTAAGCAGACATTGGGTTCGACAACCATAGAAATCGCTTTGGGGCCCCAAAACGGTGAGTAATAGTCCATGAAAGAACCTAGAATCGGACAAACCTAGGATTATTGATGAACGGTATATAAACTCACCTCGGGGTTCGTCAACCATGGAAATCGCTCAGGGACCCCAAATCAGTGAGTAATAGTCCATGAAACGGGCCAGAATTGGTCAAAACTCCGATTGTTGATGACCGACACGTAAGCGCACCTTGGGGTTCAACAACCATGGAAATCGCTTTGGGACACCAGAATGATGAGTAATAGTCCGAAACGGGTCAGAGTCGACAAAAAATGCGAGTGTTGATGACCGACACGTAAACTCACCCCGGGGTTCGTCAATCATGGAAATCACTCCGGGACCCCAAAACAGTGATTAATAGTCCATGAAACGGGCTAGAATCGGCCAAACATGCGAGTGCTGATGACCGACACGTAAGCGCACCTTGGGGTTCGACAACTATGGAAATCGCTTCGGGACCCCAAAATTGCAAGTAATAGTCCACGAAACGGGTCAGAATTGGCCAAAACTGTGAGTGTTGACGACGGACACGTAAACGCGCCTCGAGGATCATCAATCGTGGAAATCGCTCTGGGACCCTAAAACGGTGAGTACTAGTCCACGAAACGGGCCAGAATTCGCCAAAATTGTGAGTGGTGATGACCGACATGTAAACGCACCCAGGTATTCGTCAATCATGGAAATCACTTCGGGACCCCAATAAACTAAGTAATAGTCCCAGAAACGGGCTAGAATCAGCCCAAACTGCGAGTCTTGACGACCAACACGTAAGCACACCATTGGGGTTTGACAACCATAGAAATCGGTTTGGGACCCCAAAACGGTGAGTAATTGTCAATGAAAGAGCCCAGAATCGGACAAACCTAGGATTAGTGATGAACGATATATAAACTCACCCGGGGGTTTGTCAATCCTGGAAATCGCTCAGGGACCCCAAATCAGTGAGTAATAGTCCATGAAACAAGCCAGAATCGATCAAAACTGCGATTGTTGATGACCGACACGTAAGCGCACGTTGGGGTTCAACAACCATGGAAATCGCTTTGGGACACCAAAACGGCGAGTAATAGTCCATGAAACGGGTCAGAATCGACAAAAAACGGGAGTCTTGATGAACGACACGTAAGCGCACCTTGAGGTTCAACAACTATGGAAATCGCTTTGGGGCCCCAAAACGGTGAGTAATAGTCTCTGAAATGGGTCGAATTGGCCAAAACTGTGAGTGTTGACGACTGACACGTAAATGCACCCCGGGGATCGTCAATTGTGGAAATAGCTCTAGGACCCCAAAACGGTGAGTAAGTGTCCATGAAACAGACCGAAATTGGCCAAAATTGTGAGTGTTGATGACCAACACGTAAACGCACCTAGGGGTTCATCAATCGTGGAAATCACTTCGGGACCCAAAACTAAGTAATAGTCCAAGAAACGGGCCAGAATCGGCCCAAACTTTGAGTCTTGACGACCAACACGTATGCAAACCTTGGGGTTCGACAGCCATAGAAATTGCTTTGGGACCCCAAAACGGTGAGTAATAGTCCATGAAAGAGCCCTGAATCGGACAAACCTAGGATTATTGATGAACGGTATATAAACTCACCCTATGGTTCGTCAACCATGGAAATCGCTTAGGGACCC
This sequence comes from Aegilops longissima, assembly GCA_021605205.1. Lineage (NCBI taxonomy): Eukaryota > Viridiplantae > Streptophyta > Magnoliopsida > Poales > Poaceae > Aegilops > Aegilops longissima. The sequence goes on from JAHIAM010008512.1 coordinate 1,914, forward strand.
CAAATCAGTGAGTAATAGTCCATGAAACGGGCCAGAATCGGTCAAAACTGTGATTGTTGATGACCGACACGAAAGCGCACCTTGGGGTTCAACAACAATGGAAAACGTTTTGGGACACGAAAACGGCAAGTAATAGTCCACGAAACGGGTCAAAATCGACAAAAACCGCGAGTGTTGATGACCGACACGAAAACTTACCCCGGGGTTTGTCAATCGTGAAAATCACTCCGGGACCCCAAAATAGTGAGTAATAGTACACGAAACGGGCCAGAATCCGGCAAAACTGTGAATTTTGATGAGCATACGTAAGCTCACTTCAGGTTCAACAACTATGGAAATCGCTTCGGGACCCCAAAACGGTGAGTAATAGTCCACGAAACGGTTCAGAATTGGCCAAAACTATGAGTGTTGACGACGGACACGTAAACACGCCCCGGGGATCTTCAATCATGGAACTCGCTCTGGGACCCCAAAACGGTGAGTAATAGTCCACGAAACCGACCAGAATTGGCTAAAATTGTGAGTGTTGATGACGGACACGTAAACACACCCAGGTGTTTGTCAATCATGGAAATCACTTTGGCACCCCAATAAACTAGGTAACAGTCCAAGAAATGGGCTAGAATCGGCCCGAACTTCGAGTCTTGACGACCAACACGTAAGCAGACATTGGGTTCGACAACCATAGAAATCGCTTTGGGGCCCCAAAACGGTGAGTAATAGTCCATAAAGAACCCAGAATCGGACAAACCTAGGATTATTGATGAACGGTATATAAACTCACCTCGGGGTTCGTCAACCATGGAAATCGCTCAGGGACCCCAAATCAGTGAGTAATAGTCCATGAAACGGGCCAGAATTGGTCAAAACTCCGATTGTTGATGACCGACACGTAAGGGCACCTTGGGGTTCAACAACCATGGAAATCGCTTTGGGACACCAGAATGATGAGTAATAGTCCGAAACGGGTCAGAGTCGACCAAAAATGTGAGTGTTGATGACCGACACGTAAACTCACCGCGGGGTTCGTCAATCATGGAAATCACTCCGGGACCCCAAAACAGTGATTAATAGTCCATGAAACGGGCTAGAATCGGCCAAACATGCGAGTGCTGATGACCGACACGTAAGCGCACCTTGGGGTTCGAAAACTATGGAAATCGCTTCGGGACCCCAAAATTGCGAGTAATAGTCCACGAAACGGGTCAGAATTGGCCAAAACTGTGAGTGTTTATGACGGACACGTAAACGCGCCTCGAGGATCATCAATCGTGGAACTCGCTCTGGGACCCCAAAACGGTGAGTACTAGTCCACGAAACGGGCCGGAATTGGCCAAAATTGTGAGTGGTGATGACCGACATGTAAGCGCACCCAGGTATTCGTCAATCGTGGAAATCACTTCGGGACCCCAATAAACTAAGTAATAGTCCAAGAAACGGGCTAGAATCAGCCCAAACTGCGAGTCTTCACGACCAACACGTAAGCACACCATTGGGGTTTGACAACCATAGAAATCGCTTTGGGACCCCAAAGCGGTGAGTAATAGTCAATGAAAGAGCCAGAATCGGACAAACCTAGGATTAGTGATGAGCGATATATAAACTCACCGGGGTTTGTCCATCATGGAAATCGCTCAGGACCCCAAATCGGTGAGTAATAGTCCATGAAAACGGCAGAATCGGTCAAAACTGCGATTGTTGATGACCGACACGTAAAGCGCACCTTGGGGTTCAACAACCATGGAAATCGCTTTGGGACACCAAAATGGTGAGTAATAGTCCATGAAACATGTCAAAAAAATCGACGTAAGCGCAAAACAACGTGGAGTGTTGATGACCCCAAAGCGGTGAGTAATATAGTCAGAATTGGCCAAAACTTAAACGGACCAGAATTGGCAAAAATTGTGAGTGTTGATTACCGACTTGCCAAAACGTGAGTGTTGATGGTGTTCGTCAATCATGGAAATCACTTTGGGACCCCAAAACTAAGTAATAGTCCAAGAAGCGGGCAGAATCGACCCAAAGAATTAGCCCAAACCTTGGGGTTGAGTCTTGATGACCAACACGTAATCAGATCTTGATGGGTTATAAACAACCATAGAAATCGCTTTGGGACCCCAAATCGGTGAGTAATAGTCCATGAAACGGGCGAGAATAGGTCAAAACAGTGATTGTTGATGACCAAACACGAAGCGCACGTTGGGGTTCAACAACCATGGAATTCGCTTTGGGACACCAAAACGGTGAGTAATAGTCCACGAAATGGGTTAGAATGGACAAAAAAAGCGAGTGTTGATGACCGACACACAAACTCACCTCGGGGTTCGTCAATCATGCAAATCACTCCGGGACCCCAAAACAGTGATTAATAGTCCATGAAACAGGCTATAATCGGCCAAACATGCGAGTGTTGATGACCGACACGTAAGCGCACCTTGGGGTTCGATAACTATGGAAATCGCTTCGGGACCCCAAAATTACGAGTAATAGTCCACGAAACGGGTCAGAATTGGCCAAAAATGTGAGTGTTGACGACGGACATGTAAACGCGCCTCGAGGATCATCAACCGTGGAACTCGCTCTGGGACCCCAAAACGGTGAGTACTAGTCCACGAAACGGGCCAGAATTGGCCAAAATTGTGAGTGGTGATGACCGACACGTAAACGCACCCGGTGTTTGTCAATCGTGGAAATAACTTTGGACCCCAATAAACTAAGTAATAGTCCAAGAAAGCGGGCTAGAATAAGCCCAAACTTGAGTCTTGACGACCAACACGTAAGCACACCATTGGGGTTTGACAACCATAGAAATCGCTTTGGGACCCCAAAACGGTGAGTAATAGTCAATGAAAGAGCCCAGAATCGGACAAACCTAGGATTAGTGATGAACGATATATAAACTCACCCGGGGGTTTGTCCATCCTGGAAATCGCTCAGGGACCCCAAATCAGTGAGTAATAGTCCATGAAACGGCCAGAATTGGTCAAAACTCCGATTGTTGATGACCGACACGTAAGCGCACCTTGGGGTTCAACAACCATGGAAATCGCTTTGGGAGACCAAAATGGTGAGTAATAGTCCGAAACATGTCAAAATCGACAAAAACCGTGAGTGTTGATGACCCCAAAACGGTGAGTAATAGTCGACGAAACGGACCAGAATTGGCCAAAATTGTGAGTGTTGATTACCGACTTGTAAACGCACCAGGTGTTCGTCAATCATGGAAATCACTTTGGGACCCCAAAACTAAGTAATAGTCCAAGAAACAGGCTAGAATCAGCCCAAACTGCGAGTCTTGATGACCAACACGTAATCAGATCTTGGGGTTCGACAACCATAGAAATCGCTTTGGGACCCCAAATCGGTGAGTAATAGTCCATGAAACGGGCCAGAATAGGTCAAAACAGCGATTGTTTATGACCGACACAGAAGCGCACGTTGGGGTTCAACAACCATGGAATTCGCTTTGGGACACCAAAACGGTGAGTAATAGTCCACGAAATGGGTTAGAATGGACAAAAAAAGCGAGTGTTGATGACCGACACATAAACTCACCTCGGGGTTCGTCAATCGTGCAAATCACTCCGGGACCCCAAAACAGTGATTAATAGTCCACGAAATGGGCCAGAATCGGCCAAACATGCGAGTGCTGATGACCGACACGTAAGCGCACCTTGGGGTTCGACCAACTATGGAAATCGCTTCGGGACCCCAAAACTGTGAGTAATAGTCCACGAAACGGGTCAGAATTGGCCAAAACTATGAGTGTTCACGACGGACACGTAAACGCGCCTCGGGGATCATCAATCGTGGAACTCGCTCTGGGACCCCAAAACGGTGAGTAATATACACGAAACGGGCCAGAATTGGCCAAAATTGTGAGTGGTGATGACCGACATGTAAACGCACCCAGGTATTTGTCAATCGTGGAAATCACTTCGGGACCCCAATAAACTAAGTAATAGTCCAAGAAACGGGCTAGAATCAGCCGAAACTACGAGTCTTCACGACCAACACATAAGCACACCATTGGGGTTTGACAACCATAGAAATCGCTTTGGGACCCCAAAACGGTGAGTAATAGTCAATGAAAGAGCCCAGAATCGGAGAAACCTAGGATTAGTGATGAACGATATATAAACTCACCCGGGGGTTCGTCAATCATGGAAATCGCTCAGGGACCCAAAATCAGTGAGTAATAGTCCATGAAACAGGCCAGAATCGATAAAAACTGCGATTGTTGATGAACGACACGAAAGCGCACCTTGAGGTTCAACAACTATGGAAATCGCGGAGTTTGGGGCCCCAAAGCGGTGAGTAATGGAAATCGCTTTGAAACAAAGCGGTGAGTAAATTGGCCAAATTGGCCAAAACTGTGAGTGTTGACGACGGACACATAAATGCAACCCGGGATCGTCAATTGTGGAAATAGCTCTAGGACCCCAAAGCGGTGAGAGTGAAACAACGTGGCCAAAATTGTGAGTGTTGATGACCAACACGTAAGCGCACCTAGGGGTTAAATCAATCGTGGAAATCACTTGGGACCCAAAACTAAGTAATAGTCAAGAAAGCGGGCAGAATCGCCCAAACTTGAGTCTTGACGACCAACACGTATGCAAACCTTGGGGTTTGACACCATAGAAATCGCTTTGGGACCCCAAAGCGGTGAGTAATAGTCCATGAAAGAGCCCTGAATCGGACAAACCTAGGATTATTGATGAGCGGTATATAAACTCACCCTATGGTTCGTCAACCATGGAAATCGCTCAGGACCCCAAATCGGTGAGTAATAGTCCATGAAGCGGGCGAGAATCGGTCAAAACTGTGATTGTTGATGACCGACACGAAAGCGCACCTTGGGGTTCAACAACCATGGAAAAGCGTTTGGGACACGAAAGCGGCAACTAATAATCCACTAAAGCAGGTCAAAATCGACAAAAACCGAGTAATAGTACACGAAAAACGGGGCGTGAAAATCACCGGGACCCCAAAATAGTGAGAATTTTGATGCGGGCGCCAAACGTGAAAGCGCACCTTCGAGGTTCAACAACTATGGAAATCGCCGGGACCCCAAAGCGGTGAGTAATAGTCCACGAAACGGTTCAGAATTGGCCAAAACTATGAGTGTTGACGACGGACACGTAAACGCGCCCCAGGGATCGTCAATCGTGGAACTCTCCCTGGGACCCCAAAACGGTGAGTAATAGTCCACGAAACCGACCAGAATTGGCTAAAATTGTGAGTGTTGAAGACGGACACGTAAACACACCCAGGTGTTCGTCAATCATGGAAATCACTTTGGCACCCCAATAAACTAGGTAACAGTCCAAGAAATGGGCTAGAATCGGCCCGAACTTCCAATCTTGACGACCAACACGTAAGCAGACATTGGGGTTCGACAACCATAGAAATCGCTTTGGGAACCCAAAACGGTGAGTAATAGTCCATGAAAGAACCCAGAATCGGACAAACCTAGGATTATTGATGAACGGTATATAAACTCACCTCGGGGTTCGTCAACCATGGAAATCGCTCAGGGACCCCAAATCAGTGAGTAATAGTCCATGAAACGGGCCAGAATTGGTCAAAACTCCGATTGTTGATGACCGACACGTAAGCACACCTTGGGGTTCAACAACCATGGAAATCGCTTTGGGACACCAAAATGATGAGTAATAGTCTGAAACGGGTCAGAGTCGACAAAAAATGCGAGTGTTGATGACCGACACGTAAACTCACCGGGGTTAAATCAATCATGGAAATCACTCGGGACCCCAAAACAGTGATTAATAGTCCATGAAGCGGGCTAGAATCGGCCAAACACATGCGAAAACTATGAAATGATGACCAACACGTAATAGCGCACCTTGGGGTTCGAGGATCATCAACTATGGAAATGAGTACTAGTCCATGAAGCGGGGACCCCAAAAGTGGTGATGACATGTAAGCGCCAGTAATAGTCCATGGAAAACGGGACCCCAATAAACTAAGTAATTGGCCTAGAAAGCCCAAACTGAGTCTTCACGACGTAAGCACACCATTGGGGTTTGACAACCATAGAAACGCACCCCAAAGCTCGAGGATCATCAATAGTGATGAGCGAACTCACCTCTCAATCATGGAACCCCAAATCGGTGAGTAATAGTCCATGAAACAGGCGAGAATCGATCAAAACTGCGATTGTTGATGACCGACACGTAAGCGCCGTTGGTTCAACAACCAAATCGCTTTGGGACACCAAAGCGGCGAGTAATAGAGTAAAGCGGGTCAGAATCGACAAAAAGCGAGTCTTGATGAGCGACACGTAAATTGGTTCAACAACTATGGAAATCGCTTTGGGGCCCCAAAGCGGTGAGTAATAGTCTCTGAAGCAGGTCAGAATTGGCCAAAACTGTGAGTGTTGACGATGGACACGTAAATGCACCCCGGGGATCGTCAATTGTGGAAATAGCTCTAGGACCCCAAAACGTTGAGTATGTGTCCATTAAACAGACCGAAATTGGCCAAAGTTGTGAGTGTTGATGACCAACACGTAAACGCACCTAGGGGTTCGTCAAATCGTGGAAATCACTTCGGGACCCAAAACTAAGTAATAGTCCAAGAAACGGGCCAGAATCGGCCCAAACTTTGAGTCTTGACGACCAACACGTATGCAAACCTTGGGGTTCGACAGCCATAGAAATCGCTTTGGGACCCCAAAACGGTGAGTAATGGTCCATGAAAGAGCCCTGAATCGGACAAACCTAGGATTATTGATGAACGGTATATAAACTCACCCTATGGTTCGTCAACCATGGAAATCGCTCAGGGACCCCAAATCAGTGAGTAATAGTCCATGAAACGGGCCAGAATCGGTCAAAACTGTGATTGTTGATGACCGACGCGAAAGCGCACCTTGGGGTTCAACAACCATGGAAAACGTTTTGGGACACGAAAACGGCAAGTAATAATCCACGAAACGGGTCAAAATCGACAAAAACCGCGAGTATTGATGACCGACACGAGAACTTACCCCGGGGTTTGTCAATCGTGAAAATCACTCCGGGACCCCAAAATAGTGAGTAATAGTACACGAAACAGGCCAGAATCCAGCAAAACTGTGAATTTTGATGAGCATACGTAAAGCGCGTTCAACAACTAGCGCACCTTCGGTTCAACAACTATGGAAATCGCCGTGGACACCCCAAAACGGTGAGTAATAGTCCATGAAACGGTTCAGAATTGGCCAAAACTATGAGTGTTGACGACGGACACGGAAACGCGCCCCGGGGATCGTCAATCGTGGAACTCTCTCTGGAACCCAAAACGGTGAGTAATAGTCCATGAAAGAACCCTGAATCGGACAAACCTAGGATTATTGATGATCGGTATATAAACTCACCTCGGGGTTCGTCAACCATGGAAATCGCTCAGGGACCCCAAATCAGTGAGTAATAGTCCAAGAAACGGGCCAGAATTGGTCAAAACTCCGATTGTTGATGACCGACACGTAAGCACACCTTGGTGTTCAACAACCATGGAAATCGCTTTGGGACACCAGAATGATGAGTAATAGTCCGAAACGGGTCAGAGTCGACAAAAAATGCGAGTGTTGATGACCGACACGTAAACTCACCCCGGGGTTCGTCAATCATGGAAATCACTCCGGGACCCCAAAACAGTGATTAATAGTCCATGAAACGGGCTAGAATCGGCCAAACATGCGAGTGCTGATGACCAACACGTAAGCGCACCTTGGGGTTCGACAACTATGGAAATCGCTTCGGGACCCCAAAATTGCGAGTAATAGTCCATGAAACGGGTCAGAATTGGCCAAAACTGTGAGTGTTGACGACGGACACGTAAACGCACCTCGAGGATCATCAATCGTGGAACTCCCTCTGGAACCCCAAAACGGTGAGTACTAGTCCACGAAACGGGCCAGAATTGGCCAAAATTGTGAGTGGTGATGACCGACATGTAAACGCACCCAGGTATTCGTCAATCGTGGAAATCACTTCGGGACCCCAATAAACTAAGTAATAGTCCAAGAAACAGGCTAGAATCAGCCCAAACTGCGAGTCTTCACGACCAACACGTAATCACACCATTGGGGTTTGACAACCATAGAAATCGCTTTGGGACCCCAAAACGGTGAGTAATATTCAATGAAAGAGCCCAGAATCGGACAAACCTAGGATTAGTGATGAACGATATATAAACTCACCCGGGGGTTCGTCAATCATGGAAATCGCTCAGGGACCCCAAATCAGTGAGTAATAGTCCATGAAACAGGCCAGAATCGATCAAAACTGCGATTGTTGATGACCGACACATAAGCGCACGTTGGGGTTCAACAACCATGGAAATCGCTTTGGGACACCAAAACGGCGAGTAATAGTCCATGAAACGGGTCAGAATCGACAAAAAACGGGAGTCTTGATGAACGACACGTAAGCGCACCTTGAGGTTCAACAACTATGGAAATCGCTTTGGGGCCCCAAAACGGTGAGTAATAGTCTACGAAACGGGTCAGAATTGGCCAAAACTATGAGTGTTGACGATGGACACGTAAATGCACCCCGGGGATCGTCAATTGTGGAAATAGCTCTAGGACCCCAAAAAGTTGAGTAAGTGTCCATTAAACAGACCGAAATTGGCCAAAGTTGTGAGTGTTGATGACCAACACGTAAACGCACCTAGGGGTAAATCAATCGTGGAAATCACTTGGGACCCAAAACTAAGTAATAGTCAAAAGCGGGCCAGAATCGCCCAAACTTTGAGTCTTGACGACCAACACGTATGCAAACCTTGGGGTTCGACAGCCATAGAAATTGCTTTGGGACCCCAAAGCGGTGAGTAATAGTCCATGAAAGAGCCCTGAATCGGACAAACCTAGGATTATTGATGAGCGGTATATAAACTCACCCTATGGTTCGTCAACCATGGAAATCGCCAGGACCCCAAATCAGTGAGTAATAGTCCATGAAGCGGGCGAGAATCGGTCAAAACTGTGATTGTTGATGACCGACGCGAAAGCGCACCTTGGGGTTCAACAACCATGGAAAACGTTTTGGGACACGAAAACGGCAAGTAATAATCCACGAAACGGGTCAAAATCGACAAAAACCGCGAGTATTGATGACCGACACGAGAACTTACCCCGGGGTTTGTCAATCGTGAAAATCACTCCGGGACCCCAAAATAGTGAGTAATAGTACACGAAACGGGCCAGAATCCAGCAAAACTGTGAATTTTGATGAACGCCGCATAAGCGCACCTTCAGGTTCAACAACTATGGAAATCGCTTCGGGACACCAAAACGGTGAGTAATAGTCCACGAAACGGTTCAGAATTGGCCAAAACTATGAGTGTTGACGACGGACACGTAAACGCACCGCCCGAGGATCGTAATAGTCCACGAAACCGACCAAATTGGCTAAAATTGTGAGTGTCGATGGAACGGTGTTTGTCTCTCTTTGGCACCCCAATAAACTAGGAACCCAAAACGGTGAGTAATAGTCCATGAAAGAAGCGGTGAGTAATAGTCCATGAATCGGACAAACCTAGGATTATTGATGATCGGTATATAAACTCACCTCGGGGTTCGTCAACCATGGAAATCGCTCAGGGACCCCAAATCAGTGAGTAATAGTCCATGAAACGGGCCAGAATTGGTCAAAACTCCGATTGTTGATGACCGACACGTAAGCGCACCTTGGGGTTCAACAACCATGGAAATCGCTTTGGGACACCAGAATGATGAGTAATAGTCCGAAACGGGTCAGAGTCGACAAAAAATGCGAGTGTTGATGACCGACACGTAAACTCACCCCGGGGTTCGTCAATCATGGAAATCACTCCGGGACCCCAAAACAGTGATTAATAGTCCATGAAACGGGCTAGAATCGGCCAAACATGCGAGTGCTGATGACCGACACGTAAGCGCACCTTGGGGTTCGACAACTATGGAAATCGCTTCGGGACCCCAAAATTGCAAGTAATAGTCCACGAAACGGGTCAGAATTGGCCAAAACTGTGAGTGTTGACGACGGACACGTAAACGCGCCTCGAGGATCATCAATCGTGGAAATCGCTCTGGGACCCTAAAACGGTGAGTACTAGTCCACGAAACGGGCCAGAATTCGCCAAAATTGTGAGTGGTGATGACCGACATGTAAACGCACCCAGGTATTCGTCAATCATGGAAATCACTTCGGGACCCCAATAAACTAAGTAATAGTCCCAGAAACGGGCTAGAATCAGCCCAAACTGCGAGTCTTCACGACCAACACGTAAGCACACCATTGGGGTTTGACAACCATAGAAATCGCTTTGGGACCCCAAAACGGTGAGTAATAGTCAATGAAAGAGCCCAGAATCGGGCAAACCTAGGATTAGTGATGAACGATATATAAA
>JAHIAM010008514.1:0-12765 GCA_021605205.1 Aegilops longissima
GGGTTGTAAACAATCTCCATACCTGCCCTCGCCCGAGGGCCTCGGGAGGGCGTCCGGACCAGGTCGGGAGACTTGGTTGGGTGGCGTGCGCAAGCGGCCCCAATCCGGGAGACCTGGTTGGGTGGCGTATGCTTAGGTGTGACCAGCGCAGCCCCATGCCCAGCCCTCGCACGGCTCTCCCGAAGGCGTTCAGTGAGGCTGGGCGCTAAACTCTAGGGCTCCACGAGGTTGAATGCGACCACGAAGCCGCCCTCGGTTGATTTTCACCGGAGCGACATAGTGCTTCCGCTTGTGCCGCCATAGCCGCTCCTCGGCGTGTTGGCCGGCCGGGCATGGTGCTTCCACTTGTGCGTGGGAGGGGGCCCCTCGGGAGACCCGGCGTGTATGCTGAAAGTGCAACTATCCTAGGTGGTTTGGTAATTGATAACAACATATAGCTCATTGAGCTAATGCTATTCAAGACAAATATTTCAGGAAAGCTCAATGAATGGCATGGCATGGATGATGAAAGTGGATCCCTCAAAATATCAAGGACAAAGGATTGGCTCAAGCTCAAAAGCTCAAGACTCTACATTTTACATTTTAGTGATCCAAGATCACATTGAGTCTATAGGAAAAGCCAATACTATCAAGGAGGGATGAGGTGTTGCTTAATGAGCCTCTTGCTTCATGTGCTTGTGATATGATCCAAAACCCTCCTACTTTCTCACATCCACATTTGACCTAAACCTAAAGTCAAACTCGGCCCTACCAATTTTTCTATCCAGAGCCACGGTTCAATTGTCATAGCCACTGCCACAAACCCTAGGCAAATCGGTCTCACCGATAGGGATCTCGGTCTCACCGAGATGGGATTATAATCTCTCCGTTTCCCTTAATAACGTTTTGGTCTAACGAAGTGAGCGTCGGTCCCAAGAGATTGCAATGTATACTCTCTGTTTCCCTTCGTAACTTTTCGGTCTCACCGAAAACGAACAGTCCCACCGAGTTTACGACCAACTCTCTGGTTAGCTAATTACCAAATTCGGTCTCACCGTTTGTATGTCGGTCTCATCGATATTACGTTATGCCTAACCTAACCATATCGGTCGTGCGAGTTGCATGTCGATCCACGAAAACTCTACGGTCACTAGGTTTACTAAATCGGTCAGGCCGAGTTTGATGATTCGGTCCCACGAGTTTGGTAAATTGTGTGTAGCGGTTAGATTTTGTGTGGAGCTATATACCCTCCACATCCTCTTCATTCATGGAAGACCATCAGAACAAACCTACACTTCCAACTTACCATTTCTAAGAGAACCACCTACTCATGTGTTGAGGCCAGATATACCATTCCAAGCTATGCGATGTCAAAACCGGCGGATCTCGAGTGGGGTCCCGACGTGCGTCTAGGCGGATGGTAACGAGACAAGGGACACGATGTTTTACCCGAGTTCGGGCCCTCTCGATGGAGGTAAAACCCTACTCTGCTTGATTAATATTGATGATATGGGTAGTACAAGAGTAGATCTACCACGATATCAAGGAGGCTAAACCAGAAGCTAGCCTATGGTATGATTGTTGTTAGTCCTCGACTAAAACCCTCCGGTTTACATAGACACGGATAGGGTTAGGGTTACAGAGTCGGTTACAATGGTAAGAGATCTACATATCCGTATCGCCAAGCTTGCCTTCCACGCCAAGGAAAGTCTCATCGGACACGGGGCGAAATCTTCAATCTTGTATCTTCATAGTCCGAGTCCGATAGCGGTGATAGTTCGGCTCTCCGGACACCCCTAATCAGGACTCCTCGGTAGCCCTGAACCAGGCTTCAATGACGCGAGTCGGCGCATATTGTCTTCGGCATTGCAAAGGGGTTCCTCCTCTGAATACTTCATAGAAGATTTTGAACACCGGATAGTGTCGGCTCTGCAAAACAAGTTCCACATACCACCGTAGAGAGAATATCTTTTGCACAGATCTGGCGGCGTGATACGCGGCGTGACATCACACTACAGCCCGAGCCTTTATATGAATCGTTTCTTTGTTCCACCTCGGCGAGTTTAAGCGGGGTTTCCTTATCACGTCTTATCAAAAGCGGAGATCGTGCCCCCTTATTATGGGATTCTCATCAATCAGCGTGGGTAACCCAACGCGCCATGATTACTGCTTGGGAGATAGCGAGTTTTACCCGGGCTGGTGGGGGCGCATAACCCGTCCGTCCATATAAGGGATAAGGATCCACCTTTTCACCTCGACTTCTTCCTCCTTTGCTCATCCATTTCCCTTTTCGAGCTCCAGCGCCCAAGTCCGCACATCCCACCTCACCTTCTCCAACTATGTCGGAGGCGGGAGGCAAGTGGATGGCCTCCTCCGTCCTGAGAGGGCACATCAAAAAGCTGCGGAAGGCGGATACTTGTCCAGCAACGCCGCGCACGGCTACCGATGAGGCAGCTCATTCCACCCGGGCCCCATGAGAGGTGGTGTTCCTCACCACTTCCTCCAGCGGACTAGGTTTTCCACTTCACCCATTTGTCGGGGCTCATGTTCTACTCGGCACTGGATTTCCATGATCGGCCCCAAACTTCATCCTCAACATCTCGGCGTTATAAATGGGTATGCGAACCTTCCTCTGCATCCAGCCCCACTTGACATGGTGAAGACCTTCAATGTCAAGCCGAAGGTAGTGGCGCCTAGCAGTCGGGGCGCCATGGTTGCAAGATGGCCAAGTCCTATGACTCGAGGCTCCTTTGTGGAGACCATAAAGGGTAACAATCGGGGTGGTTCTACATCACCAAGCGCGACTCTCAATGGTGGCGCCCCAATTCTGATCTGGCTCCCCACGGCTCACGTCATGGAAAGGCGGGCTGGCGTGGGGTGATTGAAAACTGTCCGGACTCCAAACTGCGTCCGGAACACAGTGGACAAGAATCTCAAGCTTTCCAGGTAATCAGGTGATGCTCATCAGGATTCTCCCATGCCGACAATGGGCCTTCAAATTGTGGGAGTTCGATCGGCACAACACCAAACTCCGAAAAGGCTCTTGACACTCGTGCGAAGATGCGGAAGAGTCTTGTTCAAGGCGCGAGGTCCCAATCCGCTCGAAATCAGCGGTTCAGCTCGCGGCGTCAAGCGCGAGGTAAGTTATTTACCCTTTATGGGACTATTTTTCATAGTTTGACTCTTCCGGGATCTAAAGCTCCCTAACCTTTGGCAGGAGCTAAAGGCGTCGGACAGATTATCGGCCCCTTGCGAAAAACCCAGCGGGCCGATTACTTGGGGCTCTGGCTCCGACACCTCACGTGGTGCGGAGAAGAAGGCCAGAAAGAGGCCACGGGCTCGAAGGAGCTCCGGCGCCGGTCTTTTTGGACTCATCGTCAAGCGACTACAGGCAGAATCCTCCTCCGAGGGCGAGGAGGAGAAACAAACCTCTCCCCGTGAAGGAGAGAAGAAAAGGAATGCCGCCCGGGGCAAGGCGAAGGGTCAAGAAAGGAAGGACCCTTCCTGGGACTTCTCCACCAGCGCCAACAGCGAGGAGGAGTGGCCAACAAGGACCAAGCCTGGCGAGATCGTAAGTGTCCGGACTCCGGAATAGTTCATGACCTTTTATTTGTCGCATAGTGTCTTCTGCGAATATGACCATGTAGCCGAGGGCAGGCTACCATTCGGCGGCTCCCTGGTTGTCGGATGTGAATAGCACTTCACTTCGTGCCTCTTCTCCTCGTGTCGCCCCGGGCACAGCGGTGGAGTCCCTAAAGGGGCCCGCCGGAGAGTCTGGGGCCCCAAGCGACCTCCCGGCTGGGAAAAGGCGAAACCCGGAGGGCTCTAAGTCGGCCTGTCGGGACTCCGTCCGAAAACCGGTGGTTCAAGTCCAAAAGCGGCTCGTAAGAAGGGCAGAACTACGGCCGGTGACCTCCTCTTCCGGAGGCACCGGATAGCTTCTTTGGGCGCTTGGCGCCTCCATCAGCAACACCCCTTTTTGAGTGTGGTGATCGAAAAGTTCGATCCCCAAAGGGCGGTGAAAGCATGCCAGCCTTCTAACGGGCTTTGAATTAAGTTTAGGTAAAAAATATTGCATAGACAATAGCCGATGCTTAGTTGTTGTTGGAAAGAAAAGCGGACTAAGGATCTAAAAAAAACGGAGTCTAACATAAGTATGTCAATATCCGAATTTGGGGCTCTTGACCTCTACTGGCAGTGCGGAGGTCATGCATTGAAGCGAGCCTCGAGTGGTCGAGCAGGCTAAGCCTTGCCAAGAGCTCGAGGACGGGAAAGGTGAATACCTTATTAAAAAATAACTTATAGAAAGGAGTTGGTTCGAAAAATGGCCAGGAATAACGTGGGTAGGGGCCCCGAGCAGTGGCGACCCGAAGGAAGTGTCCGCCCGCTCGCGGCGGAGCCCCTGGGAGAGAAGTGGGGGAGGCGGGTGGCGGAGGTGCGGCAAGGCTCAGGCTCTCGTGGAAAAACACGAGGTTTGGGGCGTGACTCAAAGACTAGAAGTCGAGCTGCCCGGTCTTGAGAGTGCAAACCGCTAAGGCAAGCCAAAAATCCCTCAAAATTGAATCATTAAAGAAGATGGGCGGGTAAGGCATTCTTTATCAAAGCAAGCATGTGAAAGTGTGCCTATTACTTGAATCGGGCTGTCCGGGGAGCATTCAGATCTGCCGGGTGTTACGTCTTTGGGTTCTCGCGCCAAGGAGGGAGCTCGGGGAGAAGGTGTTGGTCTTATCTTTGAGGCCAACATCCGTTGGGACCAGCTGAACAGCTGTCGAGCTCCACAAGGTTGCGAACAGGCCATGAAGGGCCTCATAGTTTGGGCGTGGCCATTGGAAGCCATGCAAGGGCTCCCGTGCTAGTCGGTGGCTGGTGGGCCTTTGTCCATGGATTGAAGTCATCAAGCGCTCTGCGCATTGAAAGTGCCCGTCGGGCCTTGCCCGTGCTAAAGTGCTGGGGCAAGTGGATCGGGGCTTGGGGCCAGGGGCCACCGAAGGGAAGCACCCGCCGAAATGTACTATGAGGCGTCTGAAAAGGGTGCCGTCGTAATGCTCCAAAGATGTAATTTTTGAATAGACTGCATTTGTTCCTTCTGAAAACTTGTTCATATGCTCTAACAAGCGTGAATTTAAAATATTACCTTCTATCGGCGTTTATCAAATTTGAGAGATGGCAAGTCGTTGGCTTTAGCCCCCATGCCACAGTCTTTGGGGTGTTGGGATAAACTTGGCGCTCTTGTCCCATTCTTGGGTCCTTGAGGGGCGCTCAGCATGGAACAAGGCAACGGACTTATAGTGCTTGAACACTCTCCCTTAGCCATAGAATTCTATAATTTTAAATTTGGTGAAGCCCTAGTATCGGAAGCCGGTTAAGGCGCTATCCATGCCTTGGCGGACAATGCCGACTCCTCGCTCTAAGCGGCATAAGTCTTTAGGGACCGAAAAACCTCTCGAAAGCGACCAGCTCTCGCCCTATCGGGGCGGTCAGTTTAGCTTTCTCCTTTGAGGTGCTCAACCCGCTCAGCAAGGACTGCGTGGTTCTCCAGCCTTTCCCTTAGCCGATATAAGGCGTGGTACCAAAACATGGGGCGGGCAAACCAACTATTGACCCAAGACATGATTGAACCGATGCATATAATGCTATAAGTTGGTGCCGCACTTGTGAAAGTGTTGGACTTATCACACCATACTTTTGGGGTACTTAAGCCCGTGTATTGGTACCAAAGTGTAAGGTGCAACATGTCATGAAATGAACATATATAGATAAAGAAAGGAGTGCAATAATAGGCAAAAGCTATGTTTGTTCATTCAAAAAATCTTGCAATGGAAGCGACGATACAAATAGTCCGATAAGCAAGGGATGGGACTATTTAACATGTCCCCTCGGGGTAAGCTGCGGGATGGTATGTAAAAGCAGGTATAATGCTCGTAGTAGAGACCACACGGACACTTTCCGTACTTTCGCTTCCCTAGCTGTTGCGTCGTGAGTTCGACAATTCTAGTGCGGACGGGACTTCTAAAGCGAGTCAAAAGTAAGAAAACGAAGAAAAAAGAATGACCTTCGGGGAGCCCCTAGTGCGGTTGAGCGCGTCAGGCGTGCGTGGTCGTGCCCTCCCTTATGCCCATGGTATCTCGGGCGTAGTTATGTACCGGTAATCTTGGCCGTTGTTCGCGAGGGCTGGGGTTGGGGCGGATTACTGGCGTGCTCGGATCTGCAGGCGGTCTTGTTGGGGTTTCGGGGCTTGCGGGCGGACGTTTAATGGCGGACTTGAAATTCTGTGAGGCTGCTTTGCACCTCCGCTGCGAGAACGCCGTGTGATCGCCGTTCGGGAAAGGCGTTGGTGTTTCCATTGACCGTGATTACTCCTCGAGGGCTGGCATCTTGAGCTTGAGGTATGCGTGGTCGGACCGCATTGAACTTTCCTCAGGTTCGTCCAGCGTGTGTGAAGGCTGCGAGCGGGACTATGTCGAAGATTAACTCCCCGGAAGTTATCCGGGGATCCGAAGACCGTTCAGTGTGGGAGCCTTAATTGGCCTCTCACCTGTATGGCGCCAAAAGGTCGTCTTTGTGGGTTTAATCCGGGGTTCTATGCCCATTTGCGCCTGTATCGATGCGGGTTCGATGCTACCGCCATCCATCGGGACTCTGTGAGGTGAAATCCGTGATGATTGGGTCAAGAAC
This sequence comes from Aegilops longissima, assembly GCA_021605205.1. NCBI lineage: Eukaryota > Viridiplantae > Streptophyta > Magnoliopsida > Poales > Poaceae > Aegilops > Aegilops longissima. The sequence goes on from JAHIAM010008514.1 coordinate 6,655, forward strand.
CAATGCGGCGAATCAGCCGTGGGGATGCTAGTGGGGTGGTCCCTTGATCAAAGGTGATGGGGAGGACCATGGGTTGAACTTTGGGCGGCTGGCTCCATCGCCCTTCGTCCCTTAGTGCGCTTCCGCTCCCTTTTGGGTATGTGGGTTGCGTATATCATATTCACCATCCGCACTTGTGGGGAAGCCCCATCCTCTATTGTTTGGGGGCTCCTCCTCTCATGTTCAGCCCTTGTCATTGAGTTCGGCATTTAACTTGCCTTGTTTGAAGACCCAACAATCCTGTTGGTGTGGTTGGCTGGTTTTTGGGGTGCCATGTATTTGGCACGGCGATCAGTTTGGTCCAGATTGGGGGGCCTGAATATTTCTTTTGAATGGATTTTTCCGTTGACGGGTTTAGGGCCCTGAATCCGGCATTGCTGCCATATCTTCACATTATCGCCGTTAATGGGCCCGGGCTGTTCCGCACACCATTCAATCCTTGTATCCGAACTACGGGGTTTTGTCAAGTTGTTGCTCGGCTAGCCCTTTGTCCTCTCCGCATAAGCGGGCCATGACATTTGAGGGCTGCCATGGATTTGGCTTTTCCTGTCCTAGGTGGGGCAAGCCACTCGTCCGGATGTTATGTTTGAAGGCTGAAGGGCCTCCCGGACGATCAGCGATTTGATTTTTCTTGGTTGGAACCATGTCAATTGTCGGCTGATTCTTGGTGATGGATTATGTGGCTGAGGTCATCGGCGTCGGTGGTTCGTCGTGCCAAAGTTATCAAGGAATCGGCTTCGGTCCTCCCCAACCAATTGATTTCGGCAAGCTGTTAAGCCAATGCAGTGGTCCTTTGAGCTTGAGTGGGAGGTATTTGATGGCGGAATCATCGTGCGGGCCATGTGGATATGGAGGGGTAGCCCTCGATCTAAACCGCAGGATCTCTTGTGCCATCGTATGATTCGATGTTTACGGGTTTGGAACCCTCGGTTTGATGATCCATCACTTGATCGGAAGCACGGTGGGTGTCTTGGCGCCTCTGTTTGAGCTATTGGCGGCCAGCTCAAAGCGAGCTTTGTCTCTTTGTTGGCCGGAATTGCTGTATCCGGGCGGTTATCATCCGTGTCGTGGGGCACCCGCGATCTGTCGATCTTGTTTGCCTTTCCTTGTCCTCAATATGTCTATAGTCTGCGTTTCCCGTGGCTTGGTACTTTTGGCGGCCGGGGGTGCGGCTTGAATGGAGGTCTAGAGGCCTCTTGCGCGACCACGGGGTGGCGGTGGCCGCATCATGTTTGATGTAGGTTTGGGTGCTTATTCCTCTAATTGGGGTAGCAGCCTGCGTTTGTGTATCTCTTGGAGGGCGTTCGAGTTCATACTCTTGGTGCAAGGACTTATCCATCGGCTAGCAGGTCGGTCAGCTCTAACCTGCTTTGCTTTTCTTGAGGCTGCTTGCCGTGGCAATAAGCCTCGTTTACAAAGCTCTGTTGGGGATCCTCGGGCATGAAAAATTAAAAGTCGTGAGGGCTTGCCTCATCTTGGAGAAGGCATATAATTATTCCTCCACCTCCACTGCCTCTATCATGAGGGCTGGCTTCTCCTTCTCCATGTTGAATCCTGCTTTGGAGGGGTTGTCTTGCCTGTCCGGGTGTTATTATCTCCTGCGAATCACTTTTTTTCTTTGTGGCGGGATTTAGGCGGCCCCGGCCTTGGCCGGGGCCTGTTTTCTTGGGGGTTCCCTTTGTTCCAATGCCCCCTTTCTTTTGGGGTGTCCACCTATGGGTTTGGTTTGGCTTGGTTCCCATCCTGTTGGTGGTTGGGTTTTAAATTCCCGTATTACCCTGTGGGGGGCGAACTTTGGTTAAATTCGAAAGGGGTAAAAAAGGGTGTTTGGGGTTGAAATTCAAAGTCCATCCCCTAATTTGCAAAGGGTCGGCCCAAGGGGCCCTCCTTTTAAGGGCGGTGGTGTAATGTTTGAAGTCCCTTTAAATGCTGCGAGGGCCCGGCAATCAGATGTGGGGGTGGCCTTGATTGCCGGATGGCCAAATGAATTGGCCCCGGTGGCCGCAAACTGAAGAATGGAGAAAAGTCTCACCGGACCCGCGTGTTTTAATTCAAGACCATGGCCCGGTGGCCGAGGGAACCCAATGAAAGCCCTTCGGTTGCAAAACCGGATCTCGGAGGGGTCCCCTGGCGTCTGGGGATGGAAAGGGAGAAAGGGACCAAGTTTTACCCGGGGGGCCCTCTCATGGGAAAACCATCCCTTGTTAAAAGGGATTGGGGTCAAAGTGTCTAACCCGGATGGTAAACCCAAAAGACCATGGTTTTGGTTGGGCCTCCGGATAAAACCCTCTTTATTAAAAGGAAGGGTTTAGGGTTTACAAAGTGGTTACAAGTGGAACTACTACCTTTATTGTTGTGGTCCCTCGGAAAAACTTCTTTTATCAAGCAGGTGGGACCAGGGTAAATGGTTGGAACCCCAATCCGGATTCCCTCCCAACCAATGAAGTCCTGCCCCCAAGTTCTTTCCATCCTTTTTTCCAAAATCCAAATCCGGGGAAGATTTGGGGAACCATTTGAACACAAACAAGGGTTATCTCAACCCCATTTGTTCCTTAATTTCCCTAATTGGAGGTTATTGGGACCTACAAATTTGGAGGAACCAAGGAGTTTTAACAAAATGTACTTCTGAAGTTCCCTAGTGGCAAGTCCTTTGGGCTAAGGTGGGATGACAAGGGTTTTTGTGGCCCAAGGGGGAGCCCCCTACTTTGGAAATTACCCTTTGGGGAATCTCCATCCGGGATTGGATAGACCATTGCCGAAAAAATGTGCCCTTCGTTTGAACCTCCAAACCCTTCCCTTCTTTTTGAAGTTCATCTTTATTTTCTGCAAACTTTTGACTTTCAATCTGGAAATTGCTTGATTTTCAAATCTAAAATTTTGCCAAAGTTAAAATTGGGAAAATTGTTTTTAATTGGCAAAGTGTTAATCATCTGACTTTCAAGGTCCTAAAATCGGCGGTCTATTTGGATTTAAGTTTTTGGTCATAGTTTTTCACCCAGGAATAGGGTCTAGGGTTATCACCTGGGTCCTTCTTTGATCCTAATTTTTAGTTGGCAAAAGAAAATGTTTCGGAATAACCCCCGTTTGGGCTATTTGTGATTTTTAAAGGTGAACTTTGATGGGAAAGAAACGAACCTAACGCCGGGGAAATTGGTGTTGTCAAGTAACTTTGAACCCTTAAGGCTTTGCCCGAAGAATTAAAAAATGTTTGGAAATCAAAGGAAATTTGGGATACTTTATTGATTGAAAGAATCCAAAATCCGTTGGAGGTTCCAAAGAATTGAAATTAAAATGAAATGGTGAAGGTGCCCGAAAGATCAGGTTGTTTTCCAAATAATTAAAGGTTAAATGAAAAATGGGTTCACTAAAAGTCCTAAGGCTTGGTAAAATAGATCCGTTAATTTGAAAATGGCCAAATTCAAATCTCAAAGCAAGCATTGGAAGAATTTTGTAAGGTGTCACCAAGGATAAAGGAGGAATTCAAACAAGCAAGGGGCTTAAAAGATTGGCCCCAATCATCAAGGAAAAAAACCTTCAAAAGAATTTTGAGCCCCTTAATGGGAAAAAACTGAAAACAAAAAAGATTTCAAATTCTAAAGTGGGAGCGGAAAACTCAATAGGTCACATACAAAAGAAGAAAGGGATTCTCCCAAAAGGGAGAAAAGGAACACCCCAAGAAGGAAGGAAAATAAGAAGAAGACCCTGGAGGAAGGAGGGAAAGGAAACAAGATAAAGGTAAAAACCGAATAAGCTCAGGGGAAGGGTTGGAAAAGGGCAATCATCGAAGCTATTTTCCAAACCAAAACACTCAAAGTGAAGGGTTCGGTTTAACTTTGGCAACCCAACTCCGAATATTTGAATCACCAAATGAAGAAATTTGGGTTTAGGCAAGGTCCTAATTCCTGACAAAAAAACACATTGAAGGGAATTTGAAGGTGTATCAAGGCCTTTAGGAGAACAATTTGAGAAATTATGATTAACAAGAAAGGCAGGGAAGAATAAGGGTTTTTTTAGCGAAAGCAAGAATAGTTGGTGGGAAGAAATAAACCCAAAGGAGTTTGTTTAAAAGAAATAACCATTTTAAAACCAAGAAAGATGATCTTCCCCCAAGACCACAAGAACAAAGGCAAGACAAGCTTCAAGAGGAGATTGATGCATTTGAAGAAGCACCTAAGGCCTTGGTCAAGTGGGTTCCCAAGACTACGTCAAGTTCTACTTCATCAAGCACAACTACTACACCAAGGATTCCCATCAAGATGATGTGGATCCAGAAGAAGAAGAACTAGAGAGTTCTTGAGGGTGACTCGCCAACATTTTCACTCATATCATTATGGCAGGACAAGTGCAATCACTTCCATATCTTGCACTAGTTCAAGGAGTCACAAACCCTCATGTTGGTAAGGCAAGGGACAAGGTAACCTAATGTTTTCATGGACATCATTTTTGTGTGCATCACTCTATGTCTATGGATATTCTTGTTTTTCCTTGTGGGACTAACCCGTGTAGGTATTGAAAGTGCAACTCACTCCAAAGGATTGCTCCAAAGATCTACATCAACATTGAGCATCCACATCTTCAACACCTACATGAAGTCATCATCGACAGAACCCAAGGTTAGTTTATCCCTTTAAGGGGGGATCTCACATCTAGGGGGAGCTTAACTCTAAGAATTGAGTCAAAGCAACTCTAATGATGTGAACACATAAATGCTTTATGTAAAGTGGTAACCCCACTTGAGCTTAAGCGATGAGTATGACCTATGATCAAATGTTCTCATTTGACTCCTAAGTCAATATACTCATATATAGATGACCTAGTCATCGCCAATTGTTTGATAGATGCTAGAATTGGTTGTGCATGCTTTGTCACATATTTCATTTGTCATTTTATTGTGTGAGCATGTTGGTTGCATATTTTACTCATTCGAGGACATCCACTTGTTGTTTTGATTGATTGGCTTCTTTTTCTTTGGCCAAGTGGATGGACAAGAATGCCTAAGAACCTTCTCTAGCTATCTATGCTTTTCTCGTCTCAAACTCTATTCATGCTACATCACAAAATTTGATCAAGTCAGATTCGAACCACTCTATGTGAGGAGCACTCGGAGTCCCGATTAGTTATAGACTTAAACTTCAAAACTTCTTTGTGATTTTTAGTCGACCGATTCCTCCATTTGGTCATACCGAGATCACTAAGTCGATCTAGGTTTTCAATCTCGGTGCAACCGATTTGAACTTTTCGGTCACACCGAGTTCTTTATGCTTATAGAGTTATGCATCTCGGTGCCACCGAGTTGTTCCACTCAGTCACACCGCAGTGTCGGGCTATATATTCACGGGCAAATTTTGGAAAACTTTCTCGAAACTCCTCGCCCGCTCATAGCTCGCTCTGCCTACTAGGTCTCGGATCATCGACTTCGTTGCGGCCGCCACTAGTCGCTGGTCTCCGCGCATCAGCGAATTCTTCTCCGTCGTTGCCGCGTAGCGAGTTCACCGCCGAACTAGGGTATGAACTCGATCACTATGCTATCCTCGTCTGATTCTCAGCACATTGTGTTCGTAATGCATCTTGTCACGATTGAAACACCTCTATCCAGTCAAAAGAATCCTTAGAATAGTTGTGATTCGAAAAATTAGGGTTAGGTTTCCGCTCAAACCATCTCGGACCCACCGAGTTGAAAACTCGGTCCCACCGATTTGGCTAACGCCATTGCACTAGTAAGTCTCGGTCGCCGAAATTACAAATCGGTGTGACCGATTTAAACTTTGTGAAACCCTAGCAGTCTCGGTGCCACGAGCTGTGACTTCGGTCGACGAGTTCACTAGTTTAGGTTCCAAAACTGCTTGGTATCACGAGTTTAAAAATCGGTAGATCGAAATGCTTTATGTGGAAAACTAAAACTAAGTTTTGAATCATTCTTTTGCAAAATCTCTGCATTTTGTGATGCTCATCCACTCTACCTCATCTATAACTATTCACGAGGGTCAGCATGATAGTATGCAGCATATGGACAAAGTGACCGAGAACAGGTTGAAGAGCAGATTCACATGGTGGGGCACTAGTCCTCTAGCA
>JAHIAM010008518.1:0-11122 GCA_021605205.1 Aegilops longissima
TCCAAAGCATCTATCCTGATATTTCTCAGAGTTCCGAAGAATTGTCCCAACTTTAGCTGCTTATAAGTCGGCGGCCCAATCCTCTAAGGATAACGGTAAAACCCTTTGAAGTAGGCGTGGGTCATGGTTTTCAACCCTTGTACCTTGTTTCCATCTTGACTCTCCTTTCGGGGTTGGAAGCAAATCCATGTGGGAATCTCCCCGTGGCGGGACCTCGCAAATTCTTTTTTTTACCTTGTCCAAGGCATACAAGGGTGCCATATCCGTGGTTTACCTTCATCTTGCAAAAATCCTTTTGATACCGGGTGTCAAATCAATCCTAGATTTTAAGGTATCTTTGTCTTGCCTTCAATATTAAAAGTGTGCCATAATCTGTCACATATATTTTTCTCGATGTGCATCACATCAAGATTATAGATCCAAATCTTTCCAATACTCCAAGTCCCAAAGTGGACTGCGGGTAAACAATAATCTCTCTTCTACCCCTTCCTTTTCCCTACCATTACGGGATGGTTTCAGGTGTAATATACGACCTTCTCTAATTCCACTTGCAACTCATCGGTGGTGAGCCTCTTTGGCGCATCACGTTTTCATGCTTTGCATTGAACACATGTCTTGGTATTTTCTAGGATCGGCTTGTCCTTGGCAAAAAGGCGGTGTCAATGTAACAGATCTTGCTAAGTATTGCGTTGGGGGTTTGTCGGAACACATGCATTGTAACCATGTGTTTACACATAGTGCCCAAAGCGGATAATCATGGATGCAAATTATAACCCGAAAGAAATCAGTGGTGGGCTGCTATATAGGTCTCGGTGAGAACACCCTTCCATAGTTTGAAGTTCCTCCACAAGAGGCTCCATGAACAAATCAAAATCCTTTCCGGGTTTTTGGACCGGATGAGCAAAGGCCATCATGTAGTTTGATTCTTTGTGCGACATTTGGAGGCATGTTGTAAGGATAACAAGCGGCCACATGTTATGTGGCCTGTGGCCAAATGGGTTAAATCCATAAAGCTAAGCCAAGTCTAATGTTTCTCGGGTTGAAGCAAACTCTTTGTGTTTATCATTGAAGCTTTTACTCACTACCATGAGATGGATGGCTCATTACATTCGATCTCTGTACTCCTGGTTCCTAGAATGCCACAGTACATCCTCTCTTGTTTGACATCATGAAACAACCTCGCAATCTTGGTGTAATTGGAAAATGTCTCGAACATTATGAGCATCGCCATCTTTCCATCTTGATGATTTGCATTTCGGGCATTCACTTAAGTTGGCATAATCCTTCGGAGCAGAACACAATTATTCTTACAAACATGGATCATATCATATCCAATTCCAACTGCACGAAGGAAATTCTTCATTTCTTGTAGGTGTGTGGCAGCTCAGGCGCATCTGGGAAAGATTTGCGGAAGCAGCCAACATCGCATCGAATGATTTGTTGGTCATCCGCTCGAGATGTCTTCACACGAAGAAAGGTGACCATAGCTGAGAATCTTGACAGCTTATTTCTGGGGTGACAACAACGTTGCATTGTTCCAACATGCGGGCCCACCGTTTTCTTCTGCGGTGAAAGTTCACGGAATGCACGAGCATTTAGTAGCATTGTTCAATGTTGGTCAAACTCACGGCTCCGCCACCACCACCTCCTCCTCTTCCACGAGCATCGGCGGATCAAGATGGTGATGCTGCTTCCACGTAGTCAATAACATTGGCGTTCACACTTCACCATGATGAACCCACCTAGTATATGTGACCGACATCCCATACAAGTGTAGATGATTTTGCACGATTGGTTGGGGTCTTGTAACTGAATTCATACAAGCTGCTACAGGCGAGCACATCTGATTTGGACCACCGTACTCAGCTCGATAAAGTTCATGAAGTTTTCAACCCCTCGACATATGCGAGAATCTTGAGCAGAAGTTATCAAGTCATGTCCATCACATTAGACATACAAATTAGTTCTTCTACTAGATATTACAGGAAAAACATATATGCTTTTTATGAAGTCGAAAAAAATACCTAGGTCGATGTCTAAAGCTATGGCAAGATATTTGGAATGAGCAGATCTAAATAACGAAATATATGTAAAGCTAATTCAGCAAACAGATTTGAGTGCCAAATTATGGCAGGCTGTTTGAGCTCAATGAGGCCGAGCACACAGCCATCGAACTATCGAAGGCCATCGCAGCAACAAAGATCGAGTATAAAGCGGTGTAGAGCTATTTCACCTAACAGTTGGCTACTAGACCATGGCAATCTCGTCACAATAAATATATGGCAGGATATTTTAGCAACTAATCGGCCTTGGCATGCCATCTCATTAAGCAGTTGAGTGCGAGCAGGCAAGGAAGCTTCTTAAGCGAGCATATTGATAAACTACTTGACAAGCGGTGAGATTAACGGCGTCTATCGGCTAACATTCAGCGCTACACCGACATGAGCGGGGCCTCGATCTAGAATCACGCGTCGTGGGGTGACTGCCATGCGTCTCCTGACGTCGCCATCGATGGCGGCGCTGACCGCCGTCGCGCCTCCACAAGACGTAGCGAGAGGTGGCGGGCGGCTGAAGGGACGGATCTCTGAGGCGTCTATGGGGCGAGAGGATCGCCCGAACCCGTGGGCGCTGACGTGTATCGGCAATGAGGAGAAGCGGCTTTAGCGGGCGAATGGAGTGGAGGGACGGGGGAGGGTTTGGGAATATTATTGGCTAGTTGGCGAAGGCGGTTGAATCGGTTGAAATTTTTTGGTGTGGGGGGAGGATTTTTGCGATGGGCGGGGAGTTTAGCGCATGGTCGGTTTCTCCAAGTGCAGTCCCGTGTCGGTGAAGAGGCAAGCGAGCGCGTTCCGTTTGCGTGAGCCGTGTGCAGGACGAGCGTGTGTGGGGTGCAATGCGCTGACGAGGAGTGTTGTGAGTGTACCGCCTTTTTCCTTTTAAACTAGGTGCTACCCCCAAAAAATTTGTTGCTTGCGATCCATCGATACTACTACTAGTAATCCGGTAATCCCGACTAAAGCGGTAGCGGGTCTTTTCCAGCGATATCTTTGGGAGGTTGGCTTATTGGGTTTTTAGGCGAGTAATGCTACACCTCGTAATCCAGTTACGTAGTTAACAATATGAAACGTGTGAGCTATTGATTGTAGATTGGGGGAGGAGGGCCCACCACCATGAAAATTAGGGAGGATAGAGAGGCAATTCGTTAACCCTTTCGTAGTTCCGTAGATGTAGAAAGATGTGAAATCGTGAATGTGTAGTGGGCGTATATTGTTGCCTAAGATAATTTGTATATGTATAGACCCTGTGTTTATTTTACCGCATATTAGATTTGTCTCGGTTCAATAAAAAGCGAGTTGGTGATGATGGTGTGCTGTCATCACGCAATATAGGCCGTCGATCTATATCTAACGGATAGGAAGGAAACTATGACAATTTACCGCACTCCTCTCCACATTTGCAGATAAGGCTTTCCCTCGTTCATCCTTTTCTCCCACAAGATCTTGATCTTCCGTGCAGCATGCAGGCATCTTACTAGTACTCCTACAATATGTATATTATTGTGAAAGTTCATATACACGGGCCAAGATTAATGCAAACACGGCAGATTTTCATTACATTTGAACTTTTATAGGAGAAAAATAAAAACCCGACCCTAAACCTATTCTCTGCGGCGACCGGCGTCCTCCATCTGCGATCTCTATGTGAGGGGGGTTCAAGACCCGTGAAGTGAAGGTCGGTCTCCGTGGGAAGAGTAGAACGGGATACGGACGGCCAGTTGGCACACCATGCCTGCCGCCTCCATGCCCTACTCATCCTCGGAGAGTCCAACCTCGGCGGTGCTGGGCGTTGGATGGCGGCAAGTAGGGCCAGCGTGGCTGGCGGTGCTCCGTCGTGCGGCCCCGCAGCGTGGCCACCGCTTGTGCGGTGGCGTCCGCGTCAATACGCGCTATTGCGTCGCGAAGCGACTTGAGCAAGCGGCGACCTCGAGCTTCATCCCGAAGACAAGCTCTCCCGCGAGCGTTGCACTTGCGGTCATGGATGTGGTGCCCCGAGTAGGAGGACAATGCGCGCTATGGTGTGGAGGTTGGCTGGCGTTCTCCGAGATGAGGTTTAGTTTTGCCGGGGTAGTCGGCTGCGGTCATGGCAACGTTGGAATGCCCTTTGCTCACATGCAGATCCCGCATGTCATTGAAAAAACAAAGGCGACCGGCATGGTCTTTGGTCCGGAAGGTCTGATTAGCGCTACACCACTCCTGAGAGCAGCGTTGCGGCGCCCGTGCATCCTCGGCAATGGTGTTGGGGTGTGTTTGGATTGTGGCCAAAGTGCACCTTACCAAAATTTTGGTCATGACCCAAAGATTGGTCTTTGTTTGGATGGTTGCCATTTTTTGGCATGCCAATGAACTCTAGCCAACTCTAGTTCATTTTCTTGCCAATGTCGGCCAAATCATGGGCAACCAATACCTCAACCAAAATTTTGGTCATGACCCAAAGATTGGTCTTTGTTTGGATGGTTGCCATTTCTTTGGCATGCCAATGAACTCTAGCCAACTCTAGTTCATTTTTCTTGCCAATGTCGGCCAAATCATGGGCAACCAATACCTCAACCAAAATTTTGCTACCCAATGCTTTGATGGGGCAACCTTGGGCACAAACCAAACATACCGTTGGTGCGTGCCACAGCACTAACGCCACCCTCGGCACACTGAAACCGACCGTGTCTAGCGGCGATATGGCGTGTAAGCTCACCTTGATCGCGTGTCGAGCGGTTTGGAGCTCGCCCGTTGTTGGCTAACGACCCACATGAGCGGTTGTCGGTGGCGAGGAGGTCGTGGGCCAGCTCCTCCATTGGACTAGTCTGCGCTATATCGTCCCGACAATGTGCCCCATGTCGGTTTCCTGTTTTCCGGCCATATTCGGCGTCGGTGCTCCGCGTTGCGCATTAGGCCTTTCACTATGTAGGCCAGCGAGACAACTTATTGTTTATTTGAGCCGTTCAAGTATAATCATGTGGCGTTTGCTTATTTCTCATTCCTCTCAACCCTCTTCTCCATCGATCATGTAAGCCCTCGATCGAGTCCATCCTCCGCATGCCTCATTTGAACATTCCGTGGTATCATTACGCATGTACCCCCTAGTCCTCTTTCAATAGATCTCCGGACCCGAGATGAAATCGAGAGGGAGCAGTGAGAACACGTGATACCTAAGCGGATTCAAAATTACGAACCGGTGATCATAGCATCATAAATCATATATAAAGGGTATTCAATGTTTGTTTCGTTTTTGAGCGTACAATATACTCCCTCCTATCCTTTCTAGTTTACATATAAGTTTATGTGTAGTCAAAGTATCTCTACTTTGATAAAAAAGTATCAACATTCAACAGCCCAATCAATATTGTTAGATTAAATGCGTACTCCTAGATTTGTACTCGAGATGGTTTCCAATTTGACTATTGACAAGATTAATAGTACATGAGATGTATAATGTGAAAATTATATCATTGGAAACTCCTTTCACATCTGAATTTGACCAGTATGCTTTGTAAGTTGCATGTCATATATTACTCTAACATTTGGTCAAAGTTAGCCTCGAAAAGCATTAGACCCTGTATGCTTTGTGTAAGTTGCATGTCATATATTATTACTCTAACATTTGTGTAAGTTGCATGTCATATATTATTACTCTAACATTTGGTCAAAGTAGTATAGTGGAAGTGGATCCTCGGCGTAGGTATCCCTGCCTTACCCTCCCTTCGGTCCTTCTTGGGGACCCCATGCTTGCTAGGCCCATGTCGGTTACTCAATGGGTTCGGCCCGCGTCGGGGATCCTCATCCAGTATACTCCCTCTGTTTTATTTACTCCGCATAAAGCGGAGGGAGTGGTGGTATAATAAATGGCCTTGAGGCGGGGAGGGAGGGGCGTCGGTTTGCTCTCAGCTGCGGTCCCACAGCGAAAGCGCAAAGGCAAGCGCGTTCCATTCGGTGTGACGTGGAGGGTCCAGCGTGCGGGCTGCAATGCGAACACGACAAAAGCGATGTATAGTCAAAACCGATTGACCGGTCGTCACGGAACCACTATTCACACAGAACCTTCATTGCTCGGCCTCGCCAGCCACTGCCCTAAAACCACCGTCTCAGCCCGCATCAAAAGTCCCTAGTTCGCGGAAAGCCATGGTGCGCCAAGATCACTTACAAGAATCTTGTGGCGGGCGCCTTGCGCAATCATGGCGGCGGTCGGCGCCCACAGACCTCGTTCCCAAGCTCGCTGCGGCGGGCCAATCCCGAGTTCTCTGAGGCCAAGCTACGAGGAGGAGAAGCCGATCAATGTTCATGGCGGAGGTCGCGGCGAAAGGCCCCGATGGGTATGAGGCGATGGGCGTCGACTTCGTGCGGCGTCCGAGTCCCCATGGTGCTGGCGGACCAGCGGTTCAACATGGCGATACTAAAGGAGGACCGGGAGGCAGAGGCTCTTCGGCAGCGGGCCTTGCATCTGCGCTGCCGAGCTCTCTGCGGCGGAACCGGATGTCGTGGATGTGAACCGGGCGGCGGAGGCTCAACTTGAGGCGAGGCGCGTGCCATGCCATCGAGGCCCTCTGCAGGCGGAACGGACGTCTGGACTTGAACCGGGCGGCGAGAGGCTCGACTTCGACCGAGGCGGGCGGATGCCGCTCTCGCCAGCGCCCTCTGCATGCGGCCGGACGTCTGGACTTGAACCGGGCGGCGGAGGCTCGACTCGGCCTTGAGCGCGGATGCCGCGCCATCGAGCCCTCCTGCGGCGGAACCGGACGTCCTCGACGAACCGGGCTGTGCTCTCGTCCGTGCGAGCGCGCATGCTGCTTGAGCAGTAGGCAGGCGAGGACAACCACGGTCGGAGACACCGTCCAGGCGGCGGCTGGTTGTAGCCGGCAGCCAAAAGGCAGACGAGGCCGTCTCTTTCATGGCGATGATAGTTTTTCTTTATGTTGTTGTTTTATGGATCTTTTGCTGTGTAAAAACATATATTTGTTATGCAAATCGCTGACTTGGGTTGTCTACCATTTCAGGCGGTTGGATGAATATCCTCGTCTCTAACCCTTCTTTCCTTCTTCCTCACCTCTTCTTCTTCCCCAACAGACCACCGCACGGGCCGTCGGATACTCCCCAACATGCGGTTGGATAAACATACTCTATGAGCGAAAATTATGTGTCGGCGATAGGATGGCTGAGTTTGGTTTGTTCACACGACATGCGATGTCGGTGGTCGCGTTCCCTTGGTTGGGTTTGCGGCGTGCGGGGCGATTGTGTGAGGTGCGGTGCGACATGGCGTGCGGGAGGCGACCGTGTGAGGTGCGATGCGACCGCGACAACGTCTTGTAAGTGTACCTCCTTCTCATTTTGAAAACTTTAGGCAAGCTTGGCAAAAATGTGTGGCGGTTTGGCAATGCAAGGCCTAGACCCAAACAGGATAAATGCGTGCGTACTAGGGTACTAGTGTTAAAAAAAAAAGGCGGGGTTTTCCTTGGCGAGTTTAATCGATACAAATCCTCGTTTCATGTGTCAATTAATGTGTATTTTTTCTCCAAAGACCAAGAGCTAACCATCTCACTCCTCATCGCTTGATTAATGCAGCGCCATGCAAACCAACCTTCTCACTTCCGCATGCATGCAGGGATATTAATGTCCTGGTTGCTAACCCCATCAATTTTGCCTCGATTAGTGTTAGTGGCCCTTTGCAAATTGTAATTTTGATATCTGGCCTTGTGTACAAAAAATGGAGTAGTAACTATATTTGACTTCCTTCCCCATTGCGGTGGCGTCGGCGATATTTTTTTGGTGGTTTGGCGAAGTGCGTTGACGGAGAAACACCATTGAGGAGACCACGGTAAATCGTTCATAAGTGCCGCGCAAGCCGAGACAACCGCCTTATTTGCATCCGGGAAGTCCTTTACTAGTGCGGTGAGATGGTTTCTCGAAGAAGATGGAGAAGCGGAGTCGGCGAAGAGTGAAATGATGGTTTGCTTATCCGTGCTTTTGTGATTTGACGCCTCCTTTGCTTTGTGATTTGTGATAGAAGGGACAGGGTAGACTCTGTGCTCTATCTTGTACTACATGCGTCCAAGCATGGGAGAAAGAGGAGAGCGTTGCATTTTTATTCCCAATCAATCAATCGGGGAGCTTGGTTCCATCTTTTGGCTTTAGCAACCGTCCACAATGGTTCCCATGATGCCAAAGCTATTTTCACATTTGGCTACACATTGTGGATGCCCTAACCATACCACTTGGTTTTGCTCACATGTGCTATCTATACAAATCTCAATTATATTGATCTAAAAATTATAGAATCAAGATTAGTAAAAGGAGGTGATTTTGCCGCGGATGGCGGGAGGTTTCTTATTTGAGCAATGCTACATCCACGTAATGGTTTACGTAAAATTACGAACTGATGTGATGTGGGACTATTGATTGGATTAAAGGAGAGATTAGGCCACCCTCCACAATCGAGCATATATAGATTAGATGGAAAGTATCGTAACAGCTACGTAGCCCTTTGTAAGTCTAGGATTAGGCTTCTTATATTGAAGGGCGTTGTCTGGCGGTTTTTAACATGCGGTCCCACGTGTCGATGCTTTACCAAGCGATCCGCGTCCCACATGAGGCGAGAACAACGAAGCAACACGTGGTTAAGTTGAAGAAGATGAGGAGAAGTGGATTAACAGAGTGAAATGATGGTTGCCGTCCCTCCAACTTCTGGGAAGGTGCAGCTTTGTGATTTGGCGCCTCATTGCTCATTACTACGCGGCGCCATGGTAGGGTGCTTCACCCGGCTGCTGCCTTTGTATTCGGTATGTACGTGGACCGGTACGATGTCCCACATGTCGTGAAAGGGACTAGAAGATTTATGGCTCACTCTTCTGACGGAGGAGTAGGCGACCTGACGGCCCGTGGTGTCACTTGCTTTATAGTACTAGTTTTTTGTTTCACGCGATCCATCGATACAAACCGATTAAGCAGGAAAGGCGGGATTTTTCAGCGGTAGATAATCTTGGCCATACATTTCAAAGGCAATTTTAATGTATGCAAACTGAATAATTATAAGTAACAATATGATATCTAGTAAAACTAAAACACATATGATTTATTGTGTTAGAGTGTAGTAGTAGTGTTGTATTGCATAGTTGTTAGATGTAACATGCGAGCGTGTAGAGATGTAGTTTTGGAGGGCCTGAGAGAAAAAGCGTATCGGTCACGAACTTGAAATAAGCTGATTCGGTCACTATATCGTTTTTCGGTGATTATCCGATCACTCTCCTCAGTTCAGCATCGGATTGCACTCTGTTGACGGCCAAATAGTGCGTGGCGCCATGTTGACTAGTTAAATTGACCATGTTCCTTGTGGGTCCCACATCGATTCGCATAGGCAAAAGGTCGGATAAACACAAATTCGCCGGTAGCGACAAGGCTCCAACCCGTCGCGGAATCACTGGTTGTGTATGTGTCGGGGCCTGATGTGCATGCGCGTGTGATTGAGCACTTGGCGTGAGAGTGTGTGTTGGTGCGTGGTGTCTTGGTGTGTGCATGCATGCGTGCGTGTGTGCGTGTGAGTGTTGCGTCGTGCATGTGAGTGTTGCGTGCGTGCGTGGCTGCGTGTGTACATGTGAGTGTTGCGTGCGTGCGTGGGTGCATGTGTTTGTGTGAGTGTTGCGTGGATGCAGTTTGTGGCATGCGTGCGTGTGTATAATCACCACACAGCTCCGTGTGTTAAAGACGCTCGCATACCAATACAAGCCACCTTGTCCGTGTGCCCGTGGTCATGACTTGAACCACCGTCCAAATATTTTTTGTCGTTTGTTTTCATTCTTACTAGCAAGATGCCCGTGTGTTGCGTAACATCAAGATGCTTTTGTATGACTTGTTTATCTTGTGAGAGAAAAGGATGAACGAGGGAAGGCCTTATTTACAAATGTGGAGAGGTGTGGGTACCTTTTTGCAAAATTGCCATAGTTTCTTTCCTACCCATCGGATATAAATCGGCGGCCTATATTGCGGGATGGCGGCACACCATCATCACCAACTCTTTTTTTATAAGTGTATTTTATGTATTTTATAAGAGTGTAGATGTAGAGTAGATACAAGTCGCGGTGGGCACGATGGTAGTGAGATAATGTGATGCAACACTAGAGGTGCCACATGGAGCGTTTAAGCTGGTCAACTAGTCATGTCATGAGCAAATCTGAGTTTCGGTGAGCCCGTGCGATAATAACCACTAAACATAAATGGTGACCGTAATGAGTGGATTACGAAGTCAATGTACGTATCGTGCTTTCACTTCAAATACAATGATCGTCATTGCATATATCGAGAGAAAGATGAAACAGTGAATTTTCGGGGCTTACTTTTAGAGGACCGGAGATAGTTTTGTGTGCATCGTGAAAGGGCGTCTGGGGGTATGCGATGGGAGAGAGATGCTCTTCGTTTCTCTTTATTATGACTAACTTTGTATATAGTATAAAAATATACAAATTCAAGTGGAATAAATATCATTGTGGGCACCATGCAATGCAAATTAGCGTTAAGTACTCCTCCATATAACTTTGTAATGTTGTATATATGTAGAAACTCTAAAATTAATTTTTGGCACACTTTATTCAAAAGGAATGTTGTCGAAATAAGCGTGAAGAGAGGGCTTTTTAGATCAATGGGTGCGTGATGTAACATTGTGAATGTGTAGTTGATGCATTTGGCGGGGCCTTAGAGAGGTATGTGTGTGTATTCGTATAGGAGGCATGGATAGAGGGGCCGGGGCGTGGGAGAGATAACGAGAAATGAGTGGTCTAGAGAGAGCGAATATGGCGTCGACAGAGATTCCATTCCTGAGTGTGTATATGCAAGGGGAGGAATAGAGGCCCAGGAGAAATTTTTTGTGTTGTGGTGTTTGTGTTGGTATGTGTGGGTGTGAGAAGATAATGAGGGTGGGGGGGGGTGTGTCACCGTGAGGTCCGGTGGGTCGAGGTGAGGCCCTTCATTCGGTTCGTCCTGCCTACATTGGTCGGCCCGTGGCGCATTTAGGAAGACCCATGGATGACTAGTCGTACAAGACAAAGATAGCAGAATTGTGAAGGACTCTGTGTCCTTGACAAAGC